>UZAE01014050.1:0-17081 GCA_900617975.1 Rodentolepis nana | reverse complement strand
CTATCCCACCCCTCCTCCACCCGCACAAGAAGGGAAAAGAAACAATTGCCAAGACCTAGCACTTATGACTAGAAGTGTGGAAAGAAGGAAACTTTTGGAGGTAAAAAAAATCATGTGAAAAGAAAGAAATTTACTGGTTTGCGGTGGAATGAGTTAATCACACGGCAACAACCTTGTTTCAACCCCCCACCCCCTCCCCCCGCTCCCATAGATATGACTAGATATAACATTTTGGCAATCCTAAGTTCTACCCTCCTCGATTTCATGAAAGGACTGAAATTCTACTGAAAATTACCCAAAGTTACCTTGCTGCAATACTCCTTTCAAGCCATCGGTGCCTATTGGAGCAATGAAGGAAATCGCATGCGAATGCCTCCAACGTTGAGGAGTTGAGGAATTCCCGTTAAGTTCCGTTAATTTCCGTTATGTTCCCCGAGTATAAAAACGTCCTTTTCACGGGTGGGGGGTTCGTGAAAGGAGAGCATTAGAGTTACCAATTGTGGAAAAGATATCCACTTAAAACCAAATTCAGGTAGAATTAAAATGTCCACTTTTAAAATTTTAACCAATCGACCACCTTCGAGCAGATATTGGTGGCCTTACCAATCACCCAATCAAATCCTTTTAGAGCCCAATGACGAGTATTCGCACAAAAAGCTCATTAAACTTCTGTGATTACAACCAGCAACTCAACGTCATTGCGGTTTTCATGATCCCAAATTAGGCAAATTGCCTCTTCATATACATATCAAATGCTTCGAATTAGTAAAATTTACTTAGAGGTCAGACAAAATGTCAGGAAAATGGTAAAAAGTACAGAACATCAGAAAATTCGAGTCATTGATCATTGATTCACCAGAACCGTGAATCAATAAAGTTACTTATAGCTTGTTGGACGAATATTTCAAGACACACTTCTAAATTGTCTTATGGCAGAAGAAGATAGAATCTGGTTAGAGCATTTGAAGAACTCTATTCAAACGGAAGCTTCTTCTTATGACATCGCGTCAGTGTGTAACATCAATCAAACTGCTCACTTTGAAGTGAAAGTTATTTAACTCAATACATCTAGAATAGACATGACAAATGCCTTTCGATAATTTAGGTAATCCATCCCAATCTACCTGGAGTCCTCTATCTTGAACGGCGGCTACACTGAGTTGACGGTTTTCAGTGGCGTAGTAACCGTTTACATCCTCGACTTCCAAACGGAACGGTGACCCAGGAACATGTTCATCATTAAATCGAATGGAGCACAAATATTCACCCGGTTCAGAGACGCGGAAGGAAACGAGACACGAACCATCTTTTCGATCCTGCAAAAAAAGAGCAATCAGAAAATCAATAGAAGAAATCATTAAATCGATTTAACATTCTACGCATTTTAACTATGTCAAAATTAATGCAATTAAAAATGAGAATTGTGTATTTATTTTTTAAGGCATTTTTCTGAAACCTGAATTTAACTCTTAAAAAAAATATGAGCAACATTTTACTTCCATTCCTGCCCATCACGACAACTGAATATATTTTAAAATGTGTCCCCTATTTGCAGTTATTATCCGTTATTTATGAGAAAGGGAAAATGTGCCCGCGCGCGATTATCAAGGGACTTGAAAAGAAAAGTAAGAAAGATGAATGCCAACAGCCTCGCAAAAATTGACAGGTAATTTGACATCGATTTTCTAATGCATTCTGTGAAAAAAATTTAAATGATGGGCTAAATAATGTGAAATTCTTACTTTTATTCTAGTACGACAAAGACCTTATCAATAGCAATCTAAATTGTTTTAATTGACTAAAATTAAGCCACTTCGCTTGAAATTTTAAGTTGATACTATCATCTTTGGAGAGAGTAAAATTCAAGCGTTTAGAAGTTGGAAATAAATTGGCATTTTGTGACTATTTAAGCAGACTTGTCATAAATAGTTACTTCGCCAGTTCCTTTTGGGATTTTATGGTAATGAAATCGCAGTTCTTATGAATTTGTTTAAATATAAAAGTGGAGTCAAAATGCCGACATAATGAATAAGTGTCATGATAAATTGAAAAATAAAGAATGATTAAATTATTCATAATTTTTTCCTCATTTTGATGTTCGTCTTGAAGAATTGGCTTCAAAATGTTCAACTAGCGCATACATTACTCATTTGCAAACTCGGAGTATCAATCGGAATTCGATTATGCAGATGTAATTTGAGCATTAGACTAATAAACGCTCTTATAAGTAGTATATACCTCGAAGTCAATTTCGGCCTTGCTTGGGCCTTCTATTGCAATCGAGAGGTTGCCAGCCCCAGCTTCACGCGTGTAGATGTTGAATTCATTGTTGCTATTGATGTAACCACGTTGGATTCCTTGACCGATGACTCGAACTTTATTCGCTCCTCCATCTGTGATTGGTCCGACAGTGAACTGGAAGGGGCTTCCTAGAGTTCGGCAAACACAGTAAATTTAGTATTCCCGTAGAAAAAAAGAATTTTTTGATCAAACATGTCACATCGAAACATGCAGACACGTTTAGATGGCAATTGGCATCAGTAAAAAAGGGGAAAAAACCCATATGAATCAGTATGAAGCGTCCTGTGATTTCATTGGTTAGTGGAAAAGGCACATTAAGCTAATAGAGAGGGCCAAGCCACCACAAAATGAGCGAGCGAAATAGCGCGAAAACATGCGAGATGGACATGATCTCTTACCGGGTACATGAGCGTTGCGGTGACGTACAGACACCGTGTGCACGCCCATCTCTTGGGGCACGAATCGAGTGCAGTAATTATTTGGATCAACTTCCGTAATCATGCAGCGTTCAGTCCGACCAGAAGGACTTGTCACTACTGCCGTCAGGTCTAACACGTTTACTCCTGCAAAATGCGCCAATCAACAAGATTCAAAATCACAGCCATGACGATCATAAGCAATAAGTAGCATAGTCAGCCAAGCTCCTTATTAGCATACATACATACAACTCGAAATGGGTTTAGTTTTGACTCAAACTATTTTTTTTGAATTTAGGGTCATTTAAGTAGTATAAGACTACTTTTTGGAATTGTAACATTTAGAGGTCAATAATTAATCGCCTTGATGTTGTTTTCTCTTAATTCGTTTAACTGCAATCGATTAACCAATAGAATACCTGGAATTTTGAGATTGAGCTCGCATTGGCTACCAACGTGAGTGGCCTCAGCGACCTCCCTTTGACGTGTGATACGTTCCATAACACGAGCAGATGAGGGATGCCCGCCGATGTTGACAGCAAATGGACTACCAGGAACCGGTTCATCTGCATATTTAATATTGATTATGTATGTACCCGGTTCCGTCGGGAGGTAGGTGACCAAACATGTGCCATCCTGGTTATCATGACACTCAATGTCAGCCTTGCTAGGACCCTCAACTGAGAGGCTAAGACCTCCAAATCCTGTCAAGAGAAAATTAAAATGGGTTTAAAATGTTTTGGAAATGCTTCGACAATTGAGGCAATCATAAAAGAAGCTGATGAAATGGAAAGAACGACCATCATAGTAAAACAGCTAGTCAATAAGCATTGAGTATCGCGGGAAAGAATGATAGGAAAAGAAATTCGTATTTTGAAATATCCACTGAGTGAACACTGCGCAACCAAAATCCCGACAGTAATTGACAGTATCCATTCACCCTAGGCTAACATTCCATAATCTGTACTGACTTATTGATTCGAATTATTGATTCAACCCACTTATCAAACTCCACCTCCTTCATTTGGCCCAGTGGGTGATTGAGCCTACGGCCATTTAATAAATTTCTTCTCTCTAAACTTCACTGATGTTATCCCTGTCTATTTTGAAAAGCTATCTGGACTATTTTTGCACGATTCTGCACTAGAATTTCCTACAATAACCACGATGTAAAAAGAATTTTACTATTTGCATATATATAACTTTCTAATAGATTCTTCATGCTGTATCAAAATGAAAGTTACTGATCTGCCTTCAATTGTCTCTTCCATAACTATGCGAAAAAGGTTCGTGATGAGTCAGACTTAGCCGCTGAAAATTCAGAGAAGGCACAGCCTTCACAATACCAAAGTCAGAGAAATTGAGTTTTTTCAAGATGAATAAAATATCTCCCTTTCGCCCAAATAATTTCGCTGACAACTATTTTAATCGTAACAGTAATTGAAATGTATCATTCACTGATCAAGATGAGATATTTTTATGAGGCATTTCTGTTTGAAAACTGGGACAGATTAAAATACCACTTCTTGGGAAAAATAATTTTCATTTCAAAATATTTTTACAAAAAAAAATTCATTCTTATTTTATTTTGCTAATTATAAAAGAATACGGAACATCGGAAGCTGACTCTCATTTGATAGGTGGATTAGTTGATAATCAACTAGCCAATGAAAGAAGAGCCTACCAGCGTCGCGTGTATCGACGGTGAATTGGCAGTTTTGATTGGCTAGACCCTCACGAAGACCCCGGCCATAGACACGAACGCGTCCGGCGTTTCCAAGTTCGGACTCCCCAACGTAGATCTTGAATGGACTGTTTGGAATTGGACGACCGTTTCGGAAGACATTCACCAAGTGGTCACCAATTTCGCGAGGTGTGAATGAGATTCCTTTAAAGTAAATAAAGCAAATTATTTAATTGAGCCCTGTAGTGAGCTTATGTACGCTAATATCATGCTTAAATATATTAGATGGCAAATAAAAAATCTTGCCAGCTCTAACCACTGTAACTTTCTATGACTAACAAATTAGACTAGACCCCACCATTCAGTCTTGTAAACCTGATTAATTTAAACTGTTCCTCACCAGAACTAGAATTAATTTATAGAATCCAGGGGTGGGAGGGGGTGGGGACTGAGGTGGGGATTTGGTGGGGGTGGGGTGGGGTCTATTTACTCATTTGAATTTGACCCTTTAAAATTGGGAGAAAAAAATCGATTCGATGGTGTGATTTTGTTAATAATTTTAAAAATCATCGCAAAAATACTTTAATTTGCACTTTTATTTATAAAAGAGTTCAATAATCAAATATCCATCAAGCACAAGATCACATTAATCCAAATTTCTTCCAAAGCTCAAGACACAGATCACCTGGCGAGTAGAGAAACGGCAGAAGATTTCTAATCATGTTCTTAATTTCAAGAACTTTGCATGTCATGTTTTAGTGACAACGATTTAAACTATAGGAACCTCAAAAAAAGGAGAACAACCTCTCAGTCGCTTGAACATCCTCAGATCAGTTGGGTGGTGGTATATTTCGAAAAAAAAGTCCGAGGAAATAATACTTTTTCCCCTTTTTTTCGACGTGTCAAAAATCGTGGAGTTGGTGGAGAAAGAGGAAAGAAGGCAGATTAATATTCAGCAAAATGACTGACTGTGTGTCAGTTGACCTCTGTTAGACCAGTGATTGTGATGCTATCGCGGTTTTTCGTTTATTGAGTCTACAACCAAGACTACAACCACCTTTCACTCTCTGCATATTTCCATTTCTATTCAGAGAAAATACTCCATTCGCGTATATTCTCCTAATAACACGTTTAATATACTAATTTTGAACGTTGCATTTCGAGGCATAAATTACTTAAAACACCTGTCGAATGTATGTTGAAAGAAATTGTCTAACACCCCCTTTTTGGAAAGAGGGCTTGTAGTTTAGAGCTTTCAACTCGATGTATTCAAGAGGTCAGTCCTCACACTGGATACGCACCAGCGAATTTCGGAAATGGGAGTACACTTACCGCCGTTCACTATTAGACAAGCGGGGTGTGCGATAAACTTGCCTCCACGTGGTGTACTCTGGGTAACGTATACTCATACGGCAAAAAGTCTATTATCCGGCATTTGACTTCTGACTTCAAACTACCACGACCCCCCTGGTTGTCATATTCGACCCCTGCCACAGTACTCACCTTACCTTTTTCTCTACCTTTGTGTCTGTCTCCCTCTTTACATCTGTGAATCGTTCTTCTGTTCCCCACACCTCGACTTTCTTCTACTTTGATGAACCTTCCGTCTGTGAAGCCCGAAGTCAGCTAAATGGATAATGATATCTATCAAAACGCCTGCCATTTGAAATAAATAAACTATTAGACAAGCGTAAAGATAGTCAGGTAACCTGGCAGCTAATATGCTCCACTTTTACGTTATATCACAGCATAACGAAATCGCATATCAATCCAGTATGAGAGTTTTTCCGATTTTATGACCAGAAATCGGTGTTCGTGCCATCAGAAATGAACGAATAGGGATCATAGGAAATCAAACATTTCTGCAACGCTCAAGGGTTATAAAAAGCGGTGTCTTAACTGTTCCGATAATTGGAATTCACGGTTTTAAGCGAATTTTTACCGAAAATTCTTCTTATTATTATTACAATTTATTATTCACTTGTGGGCCGATTTTAGAAGAGAATTGAGATCGCTTTTGTTACACTAATCGCAAAAAAATAAATGTTACATTAAGCTAAGGAAGGCCAAATTCTCTCCAACAAAAGTGCCCCTCCCCCCTCCCAGGAAAGCCTTTAAAATGTGATCACCTTCTCTTCATCTCTCTCCGCTCCAAATAGTCCCTTTTTCGATTCTTATTGTTGCCTAACAACAGCTCAAAAAGCGCCCCAATTTACCCGTAAGTCCGTTTCTTGCATTTTTTTGTCCAGAAAAAATCCCTAAAGGAGTAGTTAAGTCCATTCAATCCTGTCTATAAAGTTCTTAATCTAGTATTTTTTGTTGACAAAAAATACTAGAAGTTACTATCGCTTTGACTGACGTCTTTGCGTGCGTAAGGCATTCGATTGAATCGCTTGAGTAAGAAGGCAGTAAATTGGCCCACTTGGAGTAATCAACAGAACTTACCTAAATGTCCATTAGGTAAGCGTTTGATCATTGAGGGCTGCTCAATTCCCGAGGGGCTTGTGACAGTTGCGGTGAGATTGTAAATATCGGCCTCGGAAATTCGAAGGGGAACTTCACTTGTCGTACCCACCATCACTTGTGTCATTCGCATTGGATCCTCTTTTTTGGACAAAAAGGAAGATTTTAAGGTGAATAAAACCTTGAAAAGTGATTGGAGTAAGTCCAAATCACCTAAATATCGCGCTACTTTCATGGAAATATAATCACAGAGCACTACCTTCATGGAAATTATTCGGCATTTAAGTGTTCCTACTCACTTTAATTCATCTCTTAGTCAGTTTAATACAACTATGGCAATAGCTTTCATAAAAAGATTGTGTGTTTGAAGACCATCATGACCTGATATCTGGCATTCACCAGCCGCTTTTACTTAGTTTCAATGGAAAACAAAGTTACTTACAGCAGCGTTTCATCCTTCAGAATAACAGAATTAATGACTGGTGTAAGATGGAATTTGGCGTTTGTTTAAATAAAGGTATTTTAATTCTCATTAAGGTAAAAATATTTGCAATCTTTCCCCTCACTACAATTAATAGAATTATAATTTCCATGAGGGGTGTGCGATAGACTTACCTCCACGTGTTACACCCTGGGCAACTTATACTCATACGGCAAAAAAAGTCTATTAACCGGCAGTTGACCTCTGACTTCAAACTACCATGGCCCGACTGCTTGTCATATTCGACCCCTTCCACAGTACTCATCTTACCTTTTTCTATACCTTTGTGTCTGTCTGCCTCTTTTACATCTGTAAATCGCTCTTCTGTTCCCCACCCCTCGACTTTCCTCTACTTTGATGAATCTTCCCTCTATGAAGCCCGAAGTCAGTTAAATGGCTAGTGATAGCTATCAAAACGCCTGCCATTTGAAATAAATATGATTTGCATGAAAATAGTAGCAAAGGTTGATGATTTCCCTAATTTCCCCTTTCCCAGTATTCCAGAGATTCAAGAGGAAAACTTTTCACACAACAAGTAGGATGTTCCTTTTCCAATTTTATGCCTCAACAATTTCACATTAAGTAGTAAATTCGAGGCCGGTGAAGGGCAGGTTTTTCCGTTACTGTAGAGATTGTTATTGCAAAAAGCATTAAATTATTTCATTCTCCACTGCATTGTTACGCAAATATTTACCTCTCCCTATCAAGAAATTGACAATCTAAATACCTATATTTGCAGGAATTTTTTCTCAATAAAAACTCACCCATAACAGTGGCAGTGAATGGTGAGCCTTGAATGTGTTGATCCATGAATTTGATGGTGATGGTATATTCTCCAGGAGCCAGAGGCAAGTAACTTGCTGAGCAAGTTCCATTCTTGTTGTCACGACAAACGATGTCAGCTTTGGAAGGTCCCTCCACAGCAATCGAGAGTCCACCTAATAGGTTGTTGTTCGAGCATTAAAAATTATTTCTACTTATTTTTTGTAAGTAACAAATGAATATCCACACACCTGCTCCTGCTTCTCTTGTTACCAGGGTGAATTCAGCCGGTTCACCAACACGTCCATGGCTTAGACCAGGCCCATATGCAGTGACTCGGCCAGAACCAACCGGTTCGACATAAAAGCGGAAGGGACTGCCTTCAATTGGTGTGCCGTTGAAAGTGATCTCAAGTTCATGAAGACCAGCTTCTGTTGGTTGGAATTGTGCTGTGACAGTTCCATCGCCATTGTCTAGCAAAGTTGGGCGAATTGTTCTTCCTCCTGGCGTTCGAACATAACCTTCCAGATTGCCAAACTTGGATCCAACTGGGAGTTTGAAGTCAATGGGATAGTAGCCAGTTGTCTTTGTTGACTCGTGGAACTGTGTCAAAGTGGTTGAATGCATTGTTTGAATAGGAACACGTTCAACGCGCTCATCTGAAACAGGTTGAATTAATTCCTCCATATTTACCGCCTAAAAAACCAGCAAATAGACCGGTTAAAAATTCATCAACACAAGTTATCCATTTCCATTTAAAGTTGACCCACCTTCTGGTTGAATCGACCACCAGTTATAACTTGGCCACCACAGAATATTTCAACCATATGGTCTCCAATCATCTGCGGAGTGTAGCAGACATTAACTTTGCCATTTGGGAGGTTCACAGTTTGAACTTCAGCTGGCTGACCTGTTGGAGCAATCACACGACCCATGACCTTAGCTGGACCAGCTTCAAGTGGATTAACGGTAATAGCACAAGGCTGGAAGATTGGGATTCGTGGATCATTTCCTCCTGAAGATCGATAAATGGCATAAATGGCATTGGGATGACTATTAAACACGTTTCTACTTCCTATATCCTTGAATACAATCTAATTGAAAGGAGATCGTGCACACCACATAGCCGATGATTGGTGAAAATTTGATTTAAATTTATCAACTGTTTGCACCATATTTGCCTTACATACCTTCGATACGGCAGAGATCGGGCCGACCTGTTGGGTGAACCTTGACACAGAATGGACTCTCCGGAATCTCCCGACCACCGAATTTGACGTCCACATAATGCAAACAGGCTTCTTCGGGAATGTACTGACAAGTGTAAACGCCGTCGCCATGATCAGCAACTTCCAATTGAAGTGGACGCTGTTCAGAATCCTAAAAAGTTCAAAGAAAACCTTCAAATAGCAAGTTTTGAATTGGGGGCACAAGTCTTCAACAACGAACTTGTGAAAGGAAACGCTGGATTGACAACTAAACTCACAATCGCCTACCGATTCCTAAAATCAGTCAAAAAATTGAACCGGGGTATTTTTGGTCAGGACACAAATAAGCAACACAACAATTAGTTGGACGACATAGAGTGCGTGAAATCAATAAGTGTTTCCTATACCCCGAAACCAAATTTTTTCAAAGAATCGGAGTGTCAGTTTCGAAAATTCCTTGATTGAACATTTAAACAAATCAAGAGTTTTAGGTAAGATGGAATGTGTGAGTATATAATGGAGCATATATATATAAGAACTAGTTTTTCTTTAAGTTCTGCTGTGATGGTGGTTGTGAGGTCTGTTGAACACTTTTTCGACGAATTTTACTTGATGAAGATTTCCTACGTGTTGTCGAAGGAGCTGCTGACGATGTCGGCGACTAAAGAGTAGTTAATTTAAAGAAAAACTCAAATATATTATAGAATGCAAGAGCATTAAAGATTGAGTAAAGGGCAGGGGTTGAAAGGGGACTTACAGTTACGGTGAGTTCAAGATCTCCTGATCCAGCTTCACGTGTATCCACTTGGAAGGTCGTCATCTGACCGGCGGGAAGACCTTCGGGTCGACTTGGATGGACACCCTCTCCTGTGACGCGGACTTTATGGGGCTCACAGGCGGGCAGAACATTCTGCATGAAGGGAGAGCGTGGCACCTGACAGTTGTCAAACTTGACTTCAATTGTGCAAGGACCATCATTCTCTGGAAGGTAGGTCACATCGTATACTCCGGGTTGACCTGGACGTGGGACAACTGAGTCTGGAACCTTACGACCAGTTCTGTCCGTATGAGTGACCTGAGGGGAAAGAAAAAACCATTTTTATCAACAATCTTTACAAATATTATTCTGGTTATTTATCTTTTTTAATCAAAACTTCTGGATAGGCTTAAAGCTCTCCAGAATACCACAAGACGACTGATCTTAGGATTACTCTCCCATAGAATCAAGATCTAGCCCAATGGATTTCTCTGGGAAATCCGGCGCTAATTTTGTACGAATAAGACCTCACCTATGAGCTGCCATGGGAAACCTCACTAGTTTTCTAATTCTAAAACGTCGTTTATGTGATAATCCAATACCATGATGAGCCTAAAAAGTAAACCTGCACAAGGGCGTAACTATGGCAACTTAACCGATTTGATCAATCTACCATGGACAACCAGTAATGTTAGTTCCCTCTTGTTAAAGCGCAAATACTCATTCCAGGGGAGGGGCATAACTCGATTGAAATTAGTGAAAAGAGCAGAAGAAGTCGGAAAAGTTGAAAAAAAATTGCAAAGTGAAGGGGACTGGACAAATGCATCATTCGACGTTTATGGTTCGATTCTTCAACCAGCTTCTACTACCTTAAGCTTTGACAGTCCTCTCAATATCTACCTCCTGCTGTTAAATCTCTCTTGATTGATCTCGTATTTTAGATCGATTGAATAGATTCAGGTATCTAAAGGCTCATCTTACAACAACAGGAGCTTCGCCAGCCTGACTTGCGTCGACAGTGAATGTAGCTGGAATTCCAGCACGTGCTCCATTAGGTTCCAAACCAGGCCCATAGCAACGAACTTTGTTGGGGTCGATTCTATCACGAATGGGGATATTGAATGGACTTCCAGGGATATCCATGTCATTGAGTTTGATAAACATGTCATAGTTGCCAGCCTTGGTTGGAAGATACTCCACAGAGCAAGTACCATCTTTATTGTCCACACAATTGATTTGGGCGTCGGCTGGACCTTCCAAGGCCAATCCAAGACCACCCTGGCCCGCACCGTCCAGATCAATAGTGAAGTGTTGAGGTTCGTGAGTATAGCCACCTTCCAAACCTGGTCCATAGGCGCGGACACGAGTTGGGTCACATCCAGGAGTCACGTGAACTTTGAATGGACTTCCAGGAACTGGCATTCCATCGTAAAATACCTCAACTTGGTGTAACCCTTCAAAGGTAAATACGGAATTTGGACAAATTTACCTACTTTGATTTGTTTATTTACCAAAATGAAAAATCATACCATCAACGAGTGGCGAATAGCTGCATTTGTAAGTGCCATCATTCTGGTTTTGAACGATGCAAGCGGTTCTCTGTTTCATTGGATCAACAACAATTGCTTTCACTACACCCCTTCCAGAAGGATCAATAAGTTTGGCGTCAACAGTGAATTTGGCGAAGGATTCCTTGAACACACCTAAAATGGAAACGCAACCATCGATGGATTAGGAAGAATTCAATGCAATTAATGGCATGATCATGCTGTTTATTTGACCCCATGCAGCTGTAAGGTGACCCCATGCTATATCATGCTGGAGTGGTTCACACTAAGAGCTGACTATACCCGTTGGTTGAAGTCCAGGTCCATAGGCTCGAACTTTGGAGACATCCACAAAGTCCCTTCCAGATGGTGTAACTTGAACTGGGAAGGGACTTCCAGGAATGTGCCTATCCTTATACAACACATTCACAGTGTAGGCTCCAGGCTCAACTGGAAGGTAGTCCACTCCACAAGTGCCATCACCATTATCTGTATAATTGATTTGAGCCTCAGCTGGACCTTCAATAGTCACTGAAAGTGGTGCTGGGGGAGCCTCTCTACTATCAATTGTAAAATGAGCAGGTACGTTGGCAGTGGCTTTGCGCAGACCATCTCCATAGGCATGAACAAGTCCTGAGGGGTCTTGTTGAGAAGCGAAAGCTGGAGGAGCTTTAGTGCTCGCAAGTGAGCTCTCTTGAACTGGAATTGCGGTGCAAGGGAAAGGTGACCCTTTGACTGGTGCACCCGCAACATCGACTGCAACTTGATGCGGACCAGGTTGAGTGGGTGTGAAGGTTGCCGAGTAACCCTCAGGGGTCTCTACAAGCTGGCTTGGAACTCGCATTCCATTAGGTGCTTTCACAATGACATTTGGACGTGGTTTTGGCGCACTTGGCGGGCCTGCTCCAGCTGTTTTAACATCAAACGTTGTCGGTTTTCCAACAGGAATTGCTACAAGCAGGTAGCATTCATTTAAACGACTTAATCTAAAAATTACTTTCCCCTTAAATTTTCACAAAGGAGTGTCTCCAGGATTTCTTAACTAGCTTGTCAAAACTTTTGAGGAGACTCAAATGACAATATAGCTATTTCTCTTCTCTTCGACCCCTTCCAATTTGCCCATGCAGCCAGATGCTTCTGACTTTCTCTCTTTCCAACTACTAAATTTCGTTAAGTAGTATCCTACTTAAGTTCATTATACCCCGCCTTTGGAGCATTGCATGTGGTGGTCCTCACGCATTCCAGACCTCAAGGTCCAACGAACTCAAAGCTGGAACAAAGGAGAAACAGTGGATAGTGTCACTCTCCGACATTGCCAACTGGCCAAGAATCGAAGCCGTTGCTGAGCTTAGACTACGTACCGGACACGATTGCTTGGCAAAACACCTTCACAGATTGGGAGTATACACTCAACCCACATACCCCCTATGTGACCTACAGGAGGAAATGGAGAAGACCCACCTGATTCGGTGACCAGCTCTAAAGACAACGACGGAAAGTCAGAGATACTGGGAAGCAAGAAGACAGCTAATGAATTGCTATTAATTAACTGCTATATATGTACCCCCACCCATGGGGAAAGCTGAAGTCACAGTTTAAGGGGTAATGGTAAATATCATAAATCCTGCCATTTGAAATAAGTATTTGGTCCAATGGAGGCGTTAAAATTGCTCCTCAATTATTAATTAATCTCAAGAATTTGGGCAACGCCTTTATTGTTCATCACAAACACTCCAATAGGCGGAGGAATATGATTTGATGAAATCTATTTGGATAGAGGAAATGATATCTTACATGTTTTTAATTCCAAACCTATGTTTCAAGTTATTGGCAGTAATCTGTAATAGCAAAAGTGAAGCACAAAGAGATGCATATAAAATGTCACTACCTGGAAAATAGAACTTGAAAGTCGCTACTTGACTCTCGTCATGGAAACCAAGAGTAATCGAACGAAGATTTTTCTAAATCACGTAATAGATAGGTACTTTACAGCTTTAGAAAAGCCACTTGTCCGTAAACTGACTTTAATCTAATGCTTAAAATGAAGAAATAGGCAAAAGCCGTTTTAGAGCTGTTTGATCAGAAAATCGGGAGACTTTCTATGTAATAAAATGTATACTAGATTAGACTTAATTGGGAACTATTGCTTAATTAATGTTATTTGATATTTAAATTTTCCAACGTTGCAATACTTGCGTAAAATTTTGAATTGTTAATTACTTACTTGACATTAACCCGTCGACACGAACTCGACTCATGTCAACGTTGGGTTTGACAGGAACCTTGAAGGGACTTCTTGGAACCTCGGTATTCTCAAAGAAGACTTGGACAGTGTACGTCGGACCGGCGGTGGTTGGTGTGTAGGATACGTTGAAGGTGCCATCACGCATGTCCTTGGTATCCATTGGAACATCTCTTCCAGCCTCATCTCGAACACTGATTCCAACATTTCCCGGTCCGGCTTGACGACAGTCCACAGTGAACTGGGTAGGCTCATTTCGAGTGATGGATTCAACACCCGGACCATAGACTCGGACATTTCCTGGGTTGCAAGGTTCAGCAACATCAACCTTGAAAACATAAGCAAATATTTAAGAATCCTGGAATTAAAAGCTTTATCGTGTATAACTATTATTTTATTATCTTAAAAGTTTTTCTAAGCATTACTCAAATAGACCTAAAAATCCCAAATAGAGTGAAATTGGCCCTTTTTACCACACCAAAGCAACTAAATACATAAGGGGGGGTGGGAAATACGACATCCGATCGGGTTATTAATCGAAGATGCGAAATCAATTCCGTAAGAAGCCATAAAGTACGCATGTGTGCCCATAGGCTTTCTGGAAAGCAGGAAGCGAAAAATAAACAAAAAATCGATACATGTATTCGATTGCATTTAAAATAACAGCGCGAATATGGAGAAGACAGCTGAATTATGATTTATCATCGCGATAATTGGTTAGGCTTGATGCTAATCAATAAAGTTCCATAATCAAGGGCCACAGAGAGCACGTGTTGTCCTGGGATGGGTGATACCCATACCAATAGGGGTCACCATGTCGACTTGCTTCTTTAAAAAAACCATTACGTGGTGTATTCTAACCATGAAATCTTGGCGATTAGTCAGAGCTAAGGTAAAAAATCAAAACAGATGCATGGCATTGATTCGATGTGGAATTCAACTTCAACTTTCCTTCGTATGCAAATAACTTAGCTTAGCCCTTCTCTAACCAAAAAAATTTATTAATTTCATCACTCTTTTGAACAAATATTCACCATTGTATAGATAGTAAACGTGATTATTTTTGATATCAAAAAAAGAAGCAATTTTTTACTCTGAATGGTGCACGAGGAACAGCGACTCCGTTGTAGGTTGGGATGACGGTGTGCTTTTTGGGTTTCTTTGCAGTGTACGTGACAGTTGCAGTGAGGTCTCCATTATCTCGGACTCGAACAGGCACCGGTTCGCCAGTGTCGTCTCTCAGCTCACAACCGAATGGCGCCAAGCCACCAGCCTCGCGAGCATCAATGGTGAATTCCGTTGGAATTCCAGCCACAACTCCTGGTGAGAGTCCCGGGCCATAGCACTTCACCTAGACATGAAAAAAGGCAAAGAAGTTGGAATGACATGATGTTATTTTCAATCACCAACTAACGCGTGATAAATTAGAGGAGCCAATCAAATGGGAAAATGCGTTTCTTCTAATAGTATAATTGGCCATTCTGTATTTTTTTAGTCTCAATTTCATATTCATTTCTCTCCAAACTTTTAATTAGCTACTGGTCAAGTCTTGGTAATGGACTCGATTTATAAATTTTGCATTTTTCATTTTGCTTAATTGACTGGCTGGTTAAAGTCGCTTTAAATTTTCATAAAACGACATCTCTCTTGATGCTAATAAAACTCTTTTCAAAATGCAATTATAATTTCACCACCTCAAAAGTTGATTTTGACTTTAGTTTCTTCTCATCAAGAAAGACATTATTATTGATTCAGTAAACTAATGCGAAGAATATTTAATTCTCATTGGTTAAAGGGGTAGAAAGATTATTGGCTATTTTCAATTATCTCTTTTATTTTGATAGGTCCATTTCGACAAAAAATTTGGTGCTTTTGGCCTCAAACACGGGGGCTATACTTTTGATAATTCCAGTTTGAATAAAATTTGGAATTAAGGGAGGGGGTGTTGCGTATTCTCGTTTCAGACTGCGAAGGGGGGTGGTGGGAATTGGGGATAGTAGCAACCGGAAGTGTCAATGAGTCATCCCCAAACCAGCGGGCGACCCCGTTACCCCATACGCCCACATCGCCATAGCTACATCTTCTTATCAGGCAGAGGCCGAAAATTGTTTCGCCTATCGCTGTTCCACGTTTAAAGGAATGCAGATACAACGATATGAGATAGGCGATAGATATATAAAAATCATTGCTTAAGGGGTTATGGCATATCTTAAGACGTGATTGGTGTTAAAAGTAAGATATAACGATTTAGAAACCTGTAGAGATGTAAAAATTATTGTAACAATAAACCTGAATTTAGTTTTATTTTTTTAGAAGTTATGACTGAGCAAGTGGTTCTTTGAAAAATCTAAGACGATTTACCTGATTTTTGTGCGCAGGTCTTACGATAGTCAAACGAAGAAAGGGTCAACTGAGGAGTGATCGGAAATTCCAAATGAAAAAAATCCATTTATCAGCCTTTTTAACCTTGACGTCCTTTTCTATTTAAATTATAATTTTTCGTCCTCTCCCCCCCCCCCCCCCCCCCCCCCCCCNCCCCCCCCCCCCCCCCCCCCCCACCTCCTCCCCCACCTCCACAAACCAACTTTTGACATGTTCGCCATTTTAGTAAGGTGCTTAATAAACTATAAATGGTGCACCTGCCGAAGGGTCAAATTTAGGTCAGTTTGGCCAAGATTCTGTCGCACATGCGTTTCTAGTCCCACAGTAAATGTCGAATGATTCACCATTGCAGAAGGGAGTTATTTCCTCACTGTCCGGAGAGAAAAAATCATCCGTTTGCCTTGGACCCAGTGGTCGCCAGGATAAGACGTTCTTATTGGTCGATAGATAATTCCCAGGACGCATAATTTCCATGCTTCCAATGAATGTCTTCTCTATTCTGCAAAATTATTGATTTCAAGTAATTGCAGTTAAAGGTCCCCCCCTACAACACAGCGTCTAAAGTACACTGGTATATTGATTATTAATATTCACTAAACTCTATCTTGCGGTGACTCATCTTGTCATCGTGGATTCAACACCCCTTCTGATTAGATGTCCTTTATATCTGCAAGTAGGGTGTGCGATAGACCTACCTCCACGTGGTGCAGTCTGGACAACGTATAATCTTACTACAAAAAAGTATATTTACCGGCAGTTGACTTCTGACTTCTAATTACATTGACCCCACTGCATGGAATATTCCACCACTTTCACAGTACTCACCTCACCTTTTTTT
>UZAE01014049.1:0-17108 GCA_900617975.1 Rodentolepis nana | reverse complement strand
CCCCCCCTCCCCCTCTCGACTTCTTTTCACTTTGATGTTCCTTCTTCTCTGTGAATCCTGAAGTCAACTAAAGGGCTTATGATAACTATCAAAATGCCTGCCATTTGATATAAATAAATAAATATTATAACGAATTCATGATAATGGTCTGTGTATAACTGAAAGAAACCAGATCAATATCATAATTAGGACAGCGTGTAATGCATACTTATGCTCTCAGTCAAATTTAATCGGTGATCGTGATTTATTAATCAAGGGTTTTAAATTATTGCTTTGCACTTAGAGAATCTAAGAAAGATAATTAAAGAAGAAACAAGGAAAAGACTTTCTTGAAAGGGGTGAAATATATATGGAAATAAGTTAAATAGGAAGGACAAGCCAAATGATTCCTTTGTTAATGCTTTATTTTCGATTATAAGGTCTATTGGGTGTCTAAAGAGATAATAAGTATTCAATAGCGGAAAAATGTACTTTTATTTCTAAATAAATTGGATTAATCTTAAATGAAAACTTTTGTAGCTCGGGTAACAGGTGGTGAGTCTAGTCTAATTGATAAAAATAAAAGGCACAACAGAAAATTCTATTTGCTTACTGTCCTCGTTACGTGAAACTAATTAGCGCCGAATCAAGGGAACAGCAGGCAAATATTGGCATTCGATTTTAAGTAAATAATAACCATCCACGCAAATTAAGATCTAGGCTCAACTAGAATTATTTATTCAAAAGGACCGGGGGGAGGCAAAACGGAATGTTCGTTTTACGCCTTTTGGTGTAGTTGTCTGGTGTTGTTAGATCCCAGCGGACTTTCTTTTCTATTACTCTAATTAATTAGTGGCCCTGTGAGCATTCATCTCCCTCGTGACCGTCAGGAGCTTCATCCCCTACAAAAGGCGTCAACATTCTTCGCAACGGGGCTTGTTCGATCATTGCAGAAATCCAACGGACAAGAACTTGCAATATACGAATGCCTTTAATCAGGCTGCTTATTCGGTACGCAATGAAGTTTCTCAGCGCAAGTGACAATACTACCTATACGAGGTCGTTGGTACCAACAAGTTCTATTCGGTAACATTTCTGTCTCCTATTTGATTTTGGTCGACTTAAAAGCACTATTTGGACGCCAACACTGAATTTGGCAGGTGACGCCTTGACCTAACTAACTTAGAGTTTTTATACACTAATTCACCCCCCCCCCTCTCCAATCATAGTTTACATTAAACAAGCTTAGCTGGGATCCACCCAGAGCAGTTTTAAATCGATCAATCAAATATTGCATAAAAACAATCAGATCAGGTTCGAGCGATAAATTAGTCGCCTGGCTTCAATGAATGCAATGTTTGTATGCATTTTGAAATTGAATACCTCAATTACACACCCATTGAGAAGTATAAGCTATAAACATCAGAGAGAACATGCATCTTGTCTAGATGACATGTGCCAATTACAAGTACCTAGATGTACAAACGGGGGATAGAGAGAAGTCAGGCCTACTCAAGTCCTTGTGTGTCAAAGTCAGCTTGCCACGTGGTCTAACAATATGAGCTAAGGCACAACATCGCATAAAGTTGAGATGAAGTATGATAAGGAGTTTTTTTATTAAAGGCGCAACGATCGGCCTAAAACCCCCTTCTAGGTCAGAAAGCATAGATCTGAGTCTTGGCAGTACACCTTCAAGCAAGTCAATAAAATAGTGGCTTTATTTGAGCTTTACACAATGCGTTGATGTGTGGGTGGTCTTAGTTAAAGTAGCCAAACAAGGTGTAGGTGATCAGGCATTGTCTGAAAAATCCCTCAAACAAGGAATAGATCATTTAATGTAAGAAGTACCATTTGAAGTAGGTCACACAGATAGGAAAGTTTATCAAACAACTCCTTTTGTGTGAGAAAACAACTTGTTTCAAAGATCGGTCAATTCAATATCAATATCTCGACATTTATATAATTTAGGGAAACCAAATCAATTGACAGCTAGGTGCATTGAAGATAGAGAAGATAATGTGGAACAACTACAGTGGATCAATCAGGCCTTTCATGGAGCCGAAAAATCAACAATCACGTCCAATTTCACGCAAAATTTGTTTTTCAAACACACACACACACACACTTGTCATCGATCAAATGGCAGACCTTATGATGACCATCATTAGACCAAAAAGTCACGAAAAGTCGAGGGGTAGGGAACAGAAGAGTGATTCACAGATTTAAAAGAGTCAGACACAAAGGTAAAGAAAAAGGTAAGCCGAGTACTGTGAAAGTGAGCGAATATGACATACAGTGGGGTCATGGTATTTTGAAGTCAGAAGTCAACTGCCGGATTACAGACTTTTTTGCCGTATGAGTGCAAGTTGCCCAGAATGCACCACGTATAGGTAAGTCTATCGTGCACCCCGATCAACGCAAATATGGAGATATAAAAGGATACTTTACATGAATTCCTGCACTCTAAGGTANATTTAGAAGACTAACAAAACATGCTGACATAATTTGAACACAGTAAAACATTTTTCAGTATTTTCATTCATTTAGACCATTATTTATATTAAAACAAAAACAAAGAATTTTACTTTTAATCAATTTAAGCATTATCTTTATTAAGCGTCAGGGGTGTGTGATAGACTTACCTCCACGTGGTGCACCCTGGGCAACGTATACTCATACGGTAAAAAAGTCTATTAACCGGCAGTTGACTTCTGACTTCTAACTACCATCACCCCACTGTTTGTCATATTCCACCTTTTCAGCTAATCTCGCCTTACCTTTAACTCAACCTCTGTGTCTGTTTGTCTCTTTTACATCTGTGAATCACTATTCTGTCCCTCCCTCTCGACTTTTTGTCACTTTGATGTTCCCCCTCCTCCCCTGTGAGGCATGAAATCAGCTAAAGGGCTAATGATAACTATCAAAATGCCTGCCATTTGAAATAAATATTAAGTGCCAAAATATGGGACGAGCAATTTGGGAAATCCCAAAGTTTTCGTATCAATTCACCATTGCCACTAGAGCCTAACCCATAAACCCCCCTCTCTTTAGAGCACATCAAGGTCAATAGTTAAGTTAAAATTTGTATTCAACTCCTTAAATAAGCAAATAATACCATATGCACAGAAACTAAAATTAGATCATTTGTTTGTCATTAAGGCTCAATAAAATTTAATTGATGCTTACATTTCTCAAAGTTTGCATAGATTTCATCGTGCGCCTGCAGCCTAAAGAATGGTAAATCCAATTTGATATGGCGACAAAATTTTACCTCATTGTCTTTAAATAACTGCCTACAGCAAGCAGAAGAATAGTTAAAGTGCAGTCTTTTCACCGGAGATAGTAAAAATTGACTGTTTAGATATTGAATTAATATCACAAAACACGCTTGAATATCTCTGCTTTAAGATTTAATTCACTGTGGAAACCCCAGAAAATTCAGAGTTTTAATTAATTTACTAATTTGGCATCTTTTAAATATATAATAATTTAATTATTTCTCTTTAGTATGTTTGTTTTTACCATTTCTTAGTTTAAACTTTAATTTAGCTAGTAAATTTTGACTTGTAGTGATTCTGTAATAATTTGCAATATTTTTGTGACATTTGATAAATATGAAAACTGAGTTTCTTCTTCTCGGAATAATCTATGCTTCTCATGAGATTGTTAAATAGATATGAAATTTTCATTACCTTGAAATTTTTCTTCAAGCTACACGATTGGAAAATCCGTTAATTTATTCAAGTTAAATTAAAATACTTTACTTCAATCTACCTTACTTACAAATGACTTTTCGGTGCCGCAATCCCGTTCCTTGATTTTAAACTATAATTTGTAATAAAAGCAATTAGTCTGTTAAGACTATTCTGATATCCAAAGGAAAAATCTTTAACTTTTTAACACAGCAATACTCAAACAATTAATTATTTAGCAAATTTTTGTTCAAGAAATATAAAGATGTCATGAAGATTGTGAAAGCCTTTTTTAAACGTTTAGTCGTTAATTTTATGATGGTTAAATGCGCTCTTTTGCGAAATATTATCATTGATTTGGAGTTTAAAATGTTTTGAATTTTAATTCGCTGAATGTTATTTTATTCATTACTATAAATCATGTTATGCTAACCGATATTAAGGTATAACAAGGTACTTTCCTCATACCACAAAAGTGAAGTTACGATATTTCATTGGAAGCATGAAGGAATGGTTGAATTTAAAAAAAAGCCTTGTAGATAAAATGAGGTTAGTGGAAATGTCGAACCAATGTAATGGAATGTGAATTTATTAAAGTGTGCAAATTGAGAATATAAAATCCGTTTTAGTGTCTGAGTCAAACTCACTTTAAAAGTTCTGATATGACAATTTGAACAATATCAATCATAGAGCATCTTTGGGCTTTTTCTAAGCTTATTTATTTATTTATGATTAAAAATACAAAAAAATTATCATTATTGAAAACTTGTGATTTTGCTTGTTTTTAACTTGTTTATGTATTGTAATTACAATATTTTGACTTATTTATTTGCACATTCTTAAAGGCTAAAAATCCTTCAAAGAAAATGTACGTTCTCTCTGATCTCTTTTCTAAATAAAGTAAAACGTTAAAAAAAATTGGGAGGTTTCTCTTCTCTTGTGTTCTAGTCATAGCAGATATGACAATTGTCTGCATTTCATTTTTTCAAATTGCAATGCAAAGAATGATTTAATCAACTCCTGTTAGCAACTGTGTATACTTAATTAGTTTCAGATATACTGCAAACCCAATCAGCTACTTAGAGTTTTACAGACAGCTGTCTTGTCTATACTGCATGTAGCTAACCATTAAATGCAAAGAACGGCAAGCTTTTAGCATGGCAAATTTTCAGATTTAATTATATCCCCTTTACTGGCGAACCACGGTTCGAAAACTTGTAAATGAACTCTAAAACAGTCCCCAATTCTGACAAGAGGACGTTGATATGCAAATATGAGAAAAAAAGGAGCGATAGAATTTTGATTGCTGATTTAAATTTTTAAGCCTAGAAATAAACATCATTTACCAAATGTCCTTTGCATATGCCATTTTAAACATCACAAAATTGGTTTTAACCATTTTTCATTTTGTCTGGGAAAGTGAGGGGATCAAAATAGGTTTTCCAAAATGTGTTTAACATTTTAGCATTCAAATGTCTGCAAGTTTAATTTAAAGATTGTACATTTGACTACCCAAACTATACCGTTAGACCCCAATGAAAACCTTATGAAGAACAATATGCGTTTTTTGGAAAAAAAGGCATTTATATAATTTTCAAAAATGGATAAATTTTCAAATAATGAGATATTTTCATTTCGATAATTTGAAATTCATACGGGTAGTTCATGATAAAATCATAATTTTTTAAATATATAATGAATTACTAGCATTTAAGAGATGAAATTTGCCTCTCTATGTAATAGTTCCTTTTTTTAACGCTCACTTTACAAAATAGTTGAAATAAAATATTTGAAATATTATGAGAAGTTAAAGCAATAAATGAGATACTTATCTAGAAATTGGATTTCAAACGATTATAAGAGAAAGAAGAAAGTTTGTATAAAAATTCTCTCCCGATCTTCAAAAATTTTGCAAAATTATTTCCTCTGAGAAGAAGCAATTTGAAGTGAGATAATTACACTTTCAATATAATATTCTATATTGAATAAATTAGACTATTTCGAATCAAAACTGGATATATTATTATCGGTATCAATAAAATTGAGTAATGGTAATCATGCGAACATCCCCCAATATCACCAAGGAAATTTTAGCGTCATGTGGCATAATCAATGATTTCTGGTGTACTCTTGGTGGCGCTGCAAATCGAGATTTCAATGTGCGCTTCGATTCTTCTCCTCAATATTCGTTCTGTGATTACTTAAATATCTAACTTTACAGATCAACATCGAAAGCTATAGTCAGTAAATTTATAACTTGTTCGCATTAGGAGGAAAATTTAAAAATACTATTGCAAGGTTATATTTAGGCATAATTTGAAGGTTATTTGTTAATCAACCTCATAAAAGGCACCTTAAATAAAAGTATGTCCGTATGAACACGTAATGGTGTAGTTCTCAAAAAATTATCACTGAGAGAAAGCTTCATGTAATATTCAGATTTTAAATTTGGCGAATTTTTATTTAATGTGAAATTCGTTGGTTTCTCGCAAATAAATGATTAAGTTTACGTATCCATTATCTCCAGCGCTTATTGATCCCCTGTTTAATTATGCTGATCAATTCTTTCAACGCAAATCTGTTTGATATTTTATGACCAAGATCTCCACATAACGGAGACAAGAAGAAGTACCCACAAAAGGTGATTCTATGGACTATTCAATATTCAGAGCAACAGTAACGAGCTCAGTAGCTGAAATAAATAGTAAACAGTGTTTCTTTTGATATTTTAGTCAGAAATCACGGTTAGAGAATATGACATGAGTTCTTAAACTAAACTATTTTAATTCTTTTGCAGACTGAATACCCAAAATTTGATCATAAGAAACGGTAGCTGAAAGACTCGGAATCGTACACGGGTCAAAACGCTATAAAATATCGGTTGGGGAAGATTGATGTAGGTTCCATTAATGTGAAACATAAAGTGCAATTGAAGTAAGCATGAGCATTTCTATTTATGATGTCACTTGTCCAGTCAAGTTTCGTTGAACGAATTTTCGCATACCCTCGTAGTGTTACGCCACTAAATACATATTTCTTTGAATGCATTTGTCCTAAACAAATTAGAAACAGAATTAAAAGGTTAACGTTGTACTAAATTTGGGCTACATTTTGTGAGTCCTTTTCGTTAAGAACTGTTTCGTTTAATTTTCCCTCAAATCGAAAGGCAAATTTTAATTTCGGCAAATATTATTATAAAATTTAATAAAAAAACTTAAATTTGTCTACATCGAATTATACTACATTTTTAACCTCAATCGGTCATTTCGGAGGTTTTGTAATCTTTTAATGCCAGAATAAAAATCATATTTACATTTTTGATTTGTAATTACTGACGTTATTTTCCCTATTCAACTTGTAAATGCACAAAATCTGTTGCATAATTAAAGTAATTCAAAATTCTGGATTGGTGGTGGGGAAGGACGAGGGGNCCTTTTGTGTGAGAAAACAACTTGTTTCAAAGATCGGTCAATTCAATATCAATATCTCGACATTTATATAATTTAGGGAAACCAAATCAATTGACAGCTAGGTGCATTGAAGATAGAGAAGATAATGTGGAACAACTACAGTGGATCAATCAGGCCTTTCATGGAGCCGAAAAATCAACAATCACGTCCAATTTCACGCAAAATTTGTTTTTCAAACACACACACACACACACTTGTCATCGATCAAATGGCAGACCTTATGATGACCATCATTAGACCAAAAAGTCACGAAAAGTCGAGGGGTAGGGAACAGAAGAGTGATTCACAGATTTAAAAGAGTCAGACACAAAGGTAAAGAAAAAGGTAAGCCGAGTACTGTGAAAGTGAGCGAATATGACATACAGTGGGGTCATGGTATTTTGAAGTCAGAAGTCAACTGCCGGATTACAGACTTTTTTGCCGTATGAGTGCAAGTTGCCCAGAATGCACCACGTATAGGTAAGTCTATCGTGCACCCCGATCAACGCAAATATGGAGATATAAAAGGATACTTTACATGAATTCCTGCACTCTAAGGTAACTGTCCCCCCCCCCTTACAACCATCGCACTCAAAAGCAAGAACACCTCAGCTCACAGGATAAGAACTCGCATATATTTTATCAAAACAAAAAAAAATAATTCCAAGGAAGGAGATGATACTTTTACACGGGTGGACGAGAGAAGAGGAAATCAATACATAAAGAATGATCAAAACATTATGCTGTAGCACTTCTTTCACATTTATTCATAAAGTACATTTTAAATATATCAGGAGGGGGAGGGGGGAGGATTGAGGGAGGGAGGGAGGGAGGGGTGAGGCAGAAAGAGATGAGAATTTCACGAAACTTTTGGCCATGACACACCACTAGAAACACAAGGAAATGAAAGGATGAAAAGGAGAAATTGAAGGAAGAAAGGCGCATGAAGAATAAGACCGCAATAATGGCCAGTGGGTAAAATTCTTCTTTGTACAAGAGATAAAATTATTCTATTGAAATAAACTCGTCTGGAATGGCTCTCTCTCTCTCACTCTCACTAAGATTGATGATTGATCATCGTGGAGGAAGGGAGGGCGGTGAGTAAGGATATTGATTGAGGTCATTTCCATCTGCTCGGCCCCACCAACGGGCGATTGAATCGGGAAGAAAAAGAAAGAGCAAGAGGATCATGATACAGACGTTCAGCACTATGGATAACACCCTGAAATGACAAAAAAGAGAGGCCATTAAGCAATAACAGGGGCAAACGCAAAGTCATCGCACATCCAACGAATGGAATGGTCAACCGCGCGCTATTTAATTTAAAAGCGCAGCTCCCCCGGGAAGCACCATGATGCCACTCTTTAACTAAGAGGAATGTCAGGAACCATGTTCTCAAATGGTCTCAGAAGTTAGGCACGTAATTGTTATAGATAATCTTATAAGCTGGTTAACGTCATGGAAACCAATTCTGCTTTATCAACAACGGGGAAGAATGCATTGAAATGCCAAGATCAACAAATCCCAATAAAATAGTAAATAAAAAATAAAAATAATTATAGCGAAAACGGAATAACGAAGACAGGAAGGTGATCAGTAAACCAGATGACAAATCATGAAATTCATTTCTTGGAAAAGGTATTGTTTATTACGTAGGTACTGTACCACCCGATATCAATTCTCGCCAAGTCCTTGGCCTTACTCTTTAGTGGAAAATTCACTAAAACAAATCGTACGTTTTGTTGGCCTGCTGCGGGTTACAAAACAGAATTATAATTAGCTATAGAAGGGCATGGGTGCTGCCACTAACTCCAACCAACTGACAAGTGAGCTGATCGCGGTAATGAACTCACCCCAAATAGATTATGTTGCAAATGCTGACAGCGTGTGAACTCTGAAACTGTATTCACTGGACATTGAATCTACTCGGAACCACCTCCACATAAACACTTTGCTTGATTGCCTACCCTTAGTGAATACCTCCAAGTGATTTGAGACTGCAATTGCTCGCCTTACCCTAATTAATAAAAAATGCTCATAATTGGAGTTAGTACTACTCATATGAGGGCCAATGATTCTTGTTTGACCAAAATTGACTGAATTAGGACAATAGAATCGATAAGAAATAGGAGGGTATTGCCCATCGCTTCGCAAAAAAAAATTCGTTGGTATTTTTGGTGTGTTATGCTCGGATAAAATTCTGCAGACGTGAGATAACTAATTCTACCGCCTTTAAACGATGTTCCGAACCAGTTTTGACAAAGACGAAGAGGTTTGGAAGTGTAAAGGATTACTAATGTCAGTTGCATAAGCATAAAATTTAGCAAAACATACCGATTATTGGTAACCGTGGCACCAGCATTAAGGAAACGAATAAGCATTTGAACTAAGGTTGTAATGAAGACCAAGAGAGAGACGAAAAGATCAATCATGGTGTTGGCGATCGATTGAAGCAACCGTGGTTGATCCCGATCAAGATTTGACAGCCGTTCACACTTCTCTAGCATGGCCACCTAAAAAGGTTATTCAATGGGGTTACTACAAGCTACTTGAATTACATGAGCGTCAACAGCTTAGCGCATCTCAAACTAGAAAAAAAGTAATTGGCTGGCGGAAAAGCCAATAACAGCCAAATTAAATATTATTACTAAGATGGAAATGAGCGTTCTTACCTTGTTGCTAAGTGTGGTGAACATGTCGCGCAAATCCCGGGTTTCAGTAGCGAGTTGATACTTAAGAGGCTCTAGAGCGTGTTTCTGCTCATTTCGAATAGTGATGAGATCCTGTTGAACATTCTGTCGGAGCTTCTCTGCCGAGGCGTCCAGTTGTTCAAGCTTGGCCACTGTGTCACCGAGTTTCTGATTGGCCACTTCCTCCTTGGTTTGCATGTCGCGCTATAGCAAAGACAAGGGGGGGGGGAATAGAAAATATCCAGAGATTTGTGAACCGTTAATTAACACATTGAATGATGAAGTCTACATAACACGAGATAAAAGAAAAAAATGCCCAAGCACAGCAAAAAAAACAAGTGCAAAACTGAACTTATAGTTCCTTCTACACTAGACAACTTTGAAAATAGCATTTTTTAATGATATGACAACGGACACTAAAGGAACTTATGGATGAAATCGACTTTATTCGACACATTTTCATCTTTGAGCATTTCATGCGAATGCCTCATAAAATATTCCAAGTCCACATAAGATATTCGCTTGAAAAAATGCTACCACCGAAAACGGAGAAACGAACAAAAATCTCAACAAAGTTGACTTTAAGTACTGCAAGTTAGGATGAAAATAACCTTGAATAGGAAGTGGACTCACCCTCAAAGCATCCACTTCCACCGTAAGTGTATTCACAATATTCCTCGTCTCGGTAAGATCCGACCTCAAACCAATCAACTCCTCTTTGATCTCTGCGGTCATTTTCAGTTGGGCTTCCGCTTGCGCATCCATCAAGGACTGTGTGCGTTGGCACATCAGTGCTAGTGCCATGGCAACATTGTACACAGGTGGTGTGGGTCCACCAATGATCCCCTGTTGCTGCAATTGGCCTCCACCTGCAGAGGTCACCACCCCACCACCTCCATTAAGACTTCCACGAGCATCGCCCCCCGATTGTGTTGAGCCACCGCATGAATGGGTAGCTGGGTGGGTCCCACCGACTGTGACACTTCGAGGCAAGGGGAATAGAGTACTACCACCATGGCCTGAGGAGGTAGTTGGCATGTTTATGCCATATAGAACATCAATAATGTTCGCAAAGGGCATGGCACCGACTCCAGTGCCAGATGGGGGATTCGCATTCCCGGAATTGGGTTGGAGGGGAACGTGAGGGGAGGATGAGGAAGCGTGAGCTTCGCTACCTGCCCCCGAAGTGGCTGCTGAGTCACGGCGAGGGGTTTGCTGTTGATGCTGGCCTTGTTGGAAGAGGTGTTGGTAAGACGGACGTGAGGAAATGGAGCCTGCGCGATTCTTTTTCTTGAAGGGATCCTGAAAAAAAGCAGGAAAAACGTCGGATGTGATGAAACTGGGGCAATTTTTAAAGACCCTCAACAACCAGACAGGAGTTACAAACTGTTTATCAATGTTCCTTCTAAGAGACTCCCCAACACCGTCTTACTCAATGAATGCATACTGACTTCAAATACTCAATAAACTGTGGAAAACAATGGCTCAGCGGTTGATCAGATCGTCATCGAGTCAAGAGATCATAGGATCCAAGTCCACTAGTGGTCACCTAATGAGCCGAATGGCCAATCCCACTAAGTAAATCCGGGTAATGGAAAGAGAGTAGCAAGAGGCGAGTTTTTTCCTCAATGCGATCAATCTGGTCAAGAATAGTGTCAGGAAACTCTTTCCACCATTCAGTGGGACATTATGGCTGAGAGAATTGGCAACAAGGGAGGGAGGGGAGGGGGGGGGGACAACAAACAGAAAGTGACTAGTTGGGAAGTGATTTGAAGAAAGGCGGGGCTTCGTAAGAAAACCCATTCTAAAACTGAGAATGGCTTAGAAAAGATATAATTGAAGTGGTAATTATTCCATAAACCCACCTGATATTCAGGGACACCATTGCCGTGTTTGTTCGGCTTCTTGGACTTGGAGGGACCGATTCTAAAAATAGCCAAATGAAAGATGATATCATTCGTGTTGTCAATAGCTAAAAATTATACATCTAGCCTTTAATTAGCAATTGCAAGAGTATACATTCCAGTGCTGTGGATGTATTCTCAAGAAAATATGATCTGACGAATAATATACAAAGAACTTAACTCCAATTCATGAAAACACTTTTTTATCCATTAATTCGATTTGATTAATTAGACTTAAATGTCCTGCTTGCTAAACCAAATGGTAAAAAGCTGTCACCTCATCTCCTCGGAGTTAATGCAACAGAAGTGAAATACACAGAGACAAGCCGAGTTAATTTGTATCAATTAGCGCGGCAGCAGATGCACAATCTGATCCGATTTGAATGTGACAGAGACGTCACATGCAAATCACTATCCACGGTGCAAATACCTAATCACCAGCCTTCACAGCTGAGTTCCAATCGAATAATGGAATGTCTCCTGACAGAAATATACTAAGAAGAAAAGAGATGGTGAAACGTAGGGAAATTAAAAGCATTCCCCACTACTCCTTAAATCTCACCATCCGGTAAATGTTTTAATATTGGCAAATATACGTCTTTTTGGATCAAATTGATCAAATAGGAATAGAATGATAGGATAAAATGAAATAAAGGAGCAGAAGGTGCCGTAGAACATGAAGATCTCAGTAACAATAAATCTTCAACTATAATTGCTTAAAGGAATTAATGGCAATAGCTCATTTATTGAGGAGAATATTAATTTCATTAAAGGACTAAAATGAAGAATATGAGAATGGAACTTACGATGGACTAAGTGCTCGGGCATTCATCACAGAAGGAACCTTAGGGAGATTGGAAGCTTCGGCTAAAACGGGAATATATATATATATATGAATAAAAAGCTCTTATCTCTTAGCGTAATCATCAATCAATAAAGACACTAAAAGCTTCAAATTTGAGTGATGGCAAGACTTACCCCTATTGGCATAGGCAGTGGTGGGGATATGTTCATCGCTAATTGACTTTGTCATTTTCAACGGTGAGGCTGAAGTTGTGACATCTGACCGTCGACCAAATGGTTTGGTGAATTTCCTAGAGGGCAAGAGAAAAAGAGAACTTGACAGACACAATCGCTCCACAATTTAAAACGCAGCTGTGCAGTCTGCAATGAACGTGTGAAGCCTGAAAACAGATAACCCGGTTTACTGGGGATTGAAGATAGCGTGGAAGGTAGTCCAAAATGCTTATTACTAAGCGATTCTTTCCAGCACTGTCAACCACATGAACGGAACTCTGAATAAAACGCGCGATGATTGAATGTCCTAAGAACGCTTTTAATGTTACCTCCAATCTCTAGCCAAACGATGGTCAGTTCAATTTCATAATCGAAAAACGGTGTCATATGCCGTGCAAAAGACAATTCATCATATTCAAAACTGTCGAACAATACTTAGTAGCTATAAAAACCGGGAATTCGAAAATGGCATGAGTTAAACACAAGCTTCTTTAATAATAAAGTCCAGATAGGAAAGAAAAAAATGGCAAGAAAATAAGAGGAGTGCAGAGGCCGTTTCAATGAGAATAAATCAGAAGTTTGAGGATACAAATTTGCTCCAACATAATTCAAGAGTAAAACAGAGGAGCAGGTTTCTTTGCACCTGCAGATACATCCACAATACCTCTCTAAATGAAAAATACAACATATGAAGCACGCTAAATGATTCCAATTTGAATCACAGACAAGGGGAGAAGCATTGTCCTTCCATAATCAAATCAGTCTGTGAAAACGAAAGGCATATTAAAAAGTGTCAGTTCAATACATCCTATCGTTATGCTGACCACATGCTGTGTGAAAAATGCGATTCATAATCTTCATCTCAAACGAACACTTGATGGCCTGCTTCCCCTACTCCTTTTTTGTACGAAAGGTGAATAATCACACTTTCAAAAGATCTGCACCTTTACCTAAGGAGCAATCGTATCTGCTCTATCCTCTTTTTTTCAAGATTTGGATTGCTAAAGGTAGGTTTGAGATTATCTAGCTGTCAAGAGAGCTATTCACGAATGATCTATTTGTAAGAATTAAAACTACTAAATTCTAATTTACATGCACAATTCATAGAAGTACGTTCTTGATCGATTTTTGCACTTATTCGCACACCTGGATGTGCTTCAGCAAACGCAGGTGCATCCACGCTTGTAAGAGTTTTCTCAGAGATGGAAAGACCCTTTTCATTCATTCATTCACATTCTATTGGGTTCTCCTATTAATGTGAATAAGTGCTACTTTAAAATAACTATTATAACACAAAAGCTTTGAAGTCCACCCAATTGCAATTACCCTTTTGCGTAAAAGAATACTCCATTGATTGTGTAAGATTGGAAAGATTTCTACTCAAACATACTCTGATTTGCACAGGCAGCTGACCCAGATATTATAACGATCTGGTTAGCGAAGAACAAAGAAAGATGCTGGATCACAAACTAGTGAGGCTGGAGACGCCTTAAATTAACCGAACCAAGAGGTACTTAATTACTCGTCGAAAATCCATTAACCCCAGTCTCCAATTTTCGTCATTAGGCAAACTGATATTCAAAAGCCTTGTAGCCAAAAAAGGCGAGAATTTATTAGAGAAATAGAAGATTCATATGCGCATAAACCACTCCAATTATTAGATTCAAGCGAGCTCATATCAATGACTTGGAGAAATTAAAATTTCTGAAGCCAATTTTGATAGATCCTGATTTCTCGATAACAAGCATTGTGCGCGCGCACGTTAAAGGCCAAAAAAAAACAGAAATGGTTGACGCTACTGAACATCGGACTCATAACTCAAAGGAATGGAGAGTAAACTTAAGATCAACAGTTTCTTTTTCAGTGCTAATTGACGGAAACTGTTTACCCTTTGGCATATTAAGAAATTCCAATCCCAGTAAATAGTACCTTGTAGTCATATTTACACACCACTCGGCGGTTTGAAGGCTCACTTAGACGTTTCACTTCAATGAAAGACAAATGACCTTCAAGTTGGTAGTGATCTACAGGAATTGGTTTCACTTATTTACACCACCTATAACGATAGTAAAGGAATTTAATCAGGAATTTGGGCATTAAGATGCCTATAGCCAACTTGATGGGAACTGATACCTCTTTATTTGGATAAAAAAAGCTTATCGACACTTAAAATCTCAACTCATCTCTCCGTAAAGCATCCGTTTGAAAGCAATTGCAACAGATATAATGGTAGAACTAATTGTGTCTACTGTGAAAATTATCATTCCCTGCGTAATATTCACAGGTTCCTACTTGGAGAAAGAATTTTGAAATTCAAACGAATAAGAAGTTCAAGACTAACCATCCTGTAGCTTATATGACAGTTAAAATACCCACATGATTTCATCAATATATTGGACATATGCGTCCATAGGTAAACTCAAATTTCACTAGTAGCTGCACATACGAAAAACTGTTTTTGAGTGCCTTTCCAGCCGAAATGCGAGTCTTCTTTGCTGATTGCGGTTTTGGTGGGGTAGAAACGGTAGTGGGAAGAGGGAAGTACTGAGAGGTAGAAAACTGATCTGAAGATCCACTGACAGGTCGCTCTGATTCCCCAGAAGAACCAGATGGCCGAATCGATCGACCGGTTGGTAATCCAGGAATTGTCTCAATGGGATTCAAGTAAGGTTGATTGGGTTTAAGAACGGGGAGTGTTTGGGTCTTTTCCAAGTGCTGGTTTTCGACTTTTGAATTTGCCAACGATTTGGAAAGCGATGGAGATCGTGGAAGACGGTCGGAGTTTTGATCTTGTTCCCCTTGCTCCCCTCTACCAGCAACTTGGGACTTGTTGTTTGCCCTGTCGTGTTGGTGGGAGGGTGAAGAAGTCAGATTTTGATGACAACTGCCAGTCATGGTTGAGCGAAACTCATCTCCGGGTTTGATTGAAATTGTGGCGTCTGTCAACGAGATGGATGCATCTAAAAAAATGAAAAAAAAACAACTTAGACAACACCCTAAGGTACGAGATTGGGGTAACGAAATTCAATTTTCTCAAACTATGTCAAATTGAAAAATTAACTTTTGAAAAACTTAAATTCAATTAAACATGCAAGCAACTCTCTTTGAGTCGAAGTGACGTGGCGGACGTCAAGACTATTACGTTGATCTACCAGACAACTGCAATAGAGTTACCACACTAAGATGTGGTTTAGCTTATAGGCATTTACTCTACATCAATTTATGCGCAATTCTCAAACTGTTGCAAAATGGCTTGAATCCCTCGTTTCTTGGTACAAATGTCCATTGGAAATGAGAATACCTTGGAGCGTACTGTCGGCAATGATCTCCGTACCCTGCTATCTTTTCGATGGTGTTCATTTTTAACGGGCACATTGACTGTCAATATGAAACGGTTAACCTTGAACGTCTAGCCAAAGTAAAAAAAGTTTCCTCGATTCTGTGATGGTGCAACATCTGCAGTGTCGAATGGTGTTTAGTTGAGAATTAACGGGCTAATATCTCAGATCACCATGAGAGGACACTAATAACCCAAGAAAAAGAACACTGCGTTGAGAAGGCAATCAGCAAATCACAAATCAATGAAATTTTTGGCATTTCGATCAGTCGTTTCTAATTCCAGTGACAAAAATAGCCCAAAATATACTGGGAAATTACCCACTAATTGTGATATAGCACCATGATCATGTTGCTAGGCAGCACAGCGAACACTTGCACAGCTCCATATATGCTAATTTCAGGCATTCCATTTTGCTTCATATAAATAGTATTCAGTGCAAAAGTTCTTGTGCTAATTAAATTTGGTGTAATTTTATCATAATGACGTAATGATAATAGGACTATTTGAAGGATCATTCAACAGCCCAAAGATGAGTTTATTTCTCAAGTTGGAAAACATCATAATCACTTACTCTTCTCATTCTATTTGACATCTCAGCAAACAGGACGCGAGACCGAACTCCAACCACCAACAATGAGAACAGTGTTTTCATTTATTATAAACGTCGACAATTTAGTCAATCATCTTTGTAATAGCACTTTCTACTTTCATCGGATTAAGTAAACCAAATTTTGGTCAACGGCAGGGAGGGAGGGAGGGGGGGGGGGGGGGGGGGGGGGGGGGTGCAATCTAATAATGTTTAGAAATATGTATTGAGGGCTTAATAATAGAATTTGGGGTGTGGGATAGACATACCTCCACGTGGTGCATCCTGGGCAACGTATACTCATACGGCAAAAAAGTCTATTAACCGACAGTTCACTTCTGGCTTCTAACTACCATCACCCCACTGTATGCCATATTCGACCCCTTCCACATTACTCACCTCACCTTTTTTCTGGCTTTGTGTCTATCTATCTCTTTTACATCCTTGAATC
>UZAE01014048.1:0-17110 GCA_900617975.1 Rodentolepis nana | reverse complement strand
GTGCACCCTGAGCAACGCATACTCATACGGCAAAAAAGTCAATTATCCGGCAGTTCATTTTTGACTTCAAACTACCATGACCCCACTGTATGCCACATTCCAAAACCTCCACAGTAATCGCCCTACCTTTTCCTCTACCTTAACGTCTGTCTCTCTCTTTCATCTGAGAATCAGTCCTCTGTTCCCCTTATCGGCTTTGTAAGACTTTGATGTTCCTCCCTTCCGAGAAGCCCGAAATCAACTCTAAGACTAATGATATATAGGTATGAACCGGCGATACTGAACTCATGAACTCTGGTCTTGAAGACTGAGTCCAAATGACAGACAATAGGATTGAGAAGTTTTATGCGGTTGTCCTTTCAGTGAAATCTAAAGTACTATGAATAAATTTCTCCGCTGAATGAAACGTTAGTGAGAAGACCAGACAACAAGACTCATAATTTCAAAAATGCGAGCATTTGATTTGTTAGGGGGCGTTTATAATTCATTAACTTTAAGTAAATGGGCGTAGAGGAGTGCGTCTGTAAACCAGCAATCTGGAGCTTATCGTCGATAAGGTCCAAATAAGGATGTTAATTAACTTTCACCCATTTGAAGAAGGGCATGACAAACCGCTCAGCCCAACTTATTTGTGGATAAATCCTGATCAATCAGACTTTCCAAAGTCAGTTACTCTTGAGATAAATCCCGAAACTTAGATTCTTGAATGCCAAGTCCCATTACAGTTGAGTAAAGCTCTTGAATGTTATACAGAAACTTTATGAGTGAAAATTGCATAGGTCAATTTAACTTCAGTGGCAATAGAAACCTAATGAATTGATGGCTAAAAATTGCAGTTATTCCCGGCCAAGTAACCAACTAAACTACAATTATTGCTGTTGTCTTTGCCGTTAATTTAATTATTGATTTACCTGTCTGGCTAGAAAACTTAGGTCAATTCCTATTTTAATTTGAGCGTGCAAAACTTATCTACATTTGTTATGGCTTTAATTTCGTTGCTAAATAAATTACAGAACCAGCGCCTAATTTCGATAAGTAAACGACGCTATTTCAAACAAAACGATTTAACTCTTATTGGTTACGTTAACTAGCAGCCAGCATAACTAGAAACACATTACTAATAATTAATTGGTGAACCATCTCTAAGCAAGCAATAGAATTACTTAAATAAAGTTTCTCATCAAAGCGAGTCGCAGTGGGTGTATATATACTCATCCAGTTGCCAAAGAGTTTAATCCTAAATAGGAAAGATTTGATAAATTTAATTGTAATACTTATGATAAATTAAACCGTCCAACGGTTCTAGGTTTCGAATAAAGCAAGCCATTTATTACTCTCTTTTCATTAAAACTATTTGAACCATACCCTAACCAGCTTTTCATTCATTTTGGTTGCCTGTTAGCTAACCAAACGTAACGAAAAAAGCAAATTGAATGCAATTTTAGAACATAGATCATTGAACAAAGCTCAATTGAATGTCATTGCTTTCAACTATTCTAATTAAGATGACCTTGTCGCCAACTGGATAAATTGAATATCCTTAGCGTTATTAACAGCGTCGATTAATTGTCTAATATCTCATAAACTGCAAATGTACTCCGAGGTAGTCAAAAAGACGATCTGATTCAGTATATTTACTGACAATTATAACAGTAATTAAAAGCGAAGTTAATAAGGGTCTAATGACATTAAAAGCATTTGCGGTGGACAATGCTGGGTCCAATTTCCTCATACTCCAACTTAGAAATCCACATTTGTTGGAATGTGGAGAGTGAAGCTAAAATTGACCCTCCAATCCAAACAGAGTACTTGCGTTCAGGTGGTGCAGCGATTCTAATTTTCACGGTTGTTGGTGCCAAGGCAGAGATTTCACGTTGCATTCTTTCTGCAATGCCTTGGAACATTGTCGAACCACCAGAGAGCACCGTATTCGAGTAAAGGTCCTTTCGAATATCGACATCGCACTTCATTATTGAATTATATGTGGTCTCGTGTATACCGGCCGCCTCAAGACCCAAAAATCCCGGTTGGAAAAGAGCTTCAGGACAACGGAATCTCTCGTTACCAATAGTGATCAACTGACCGTCCGGAAGTTCATAAGAACGTTCTAGAATGGCGCTTGACGTTGACGTCATCATTTCTTGTTCAAAGTCGAGGGCTACATAGCAAAGCTTTTCTTTAATATCGCGAGCTATTTCACGTTCAGCTGTAGTGGTAAAATTGTAGCCGCGTTCGGTCATTATCTTAACAAGGTGGTCAGTGAGGTCACGACCTGCCAAATCTAGGCGTAAAATGGCGTGTGGTAGAGCGTAGCCTTCATAAATGGGTACAGTGTGAGTGACTCCATCTCCTGAATCCAAAACCACTCCGGTAGTTCTTCCAGAAGCGTAAAGAGAAAGTACTGCTTGAATAGCAACGTACATAGCTGGACAGTTGAAAGTCTCAAACATTATTTGAGTCATCTTTTCGCGATTAGCCTTCGGATTGAGCGGAGCCTCGGTAAGGAGAACCGGATGCTCCTCTGGCGCTACTCGAAGTTCATTGTAGAAGGTGTGATGCCAGATCTTTTCCATATCGTCCCAGTTTGTTACAATACCGTGCTCAATAGGGTACTTGAGAGTTAAAATACCCCTCTTCGACTGCGCTTCATCACCAACGTAGCTATCTTTTTGACCCATACCAACCATTACACCCTAAATTAAAATTAAATATTAGCATTCACTTTATTACTTACATTTAAGTAATATATAAAAAGAAAATAACTAAATTGAATTACGATTTTCGAGTTAAAATAACGCTTTCTTAGTTAACCATTCATTCATTCAAATTTCATTATTGTATTCGTAAGATTGTCTTAAAGTTTTAAACATTTATTGCAATCTAGAAAAATGTTCGCCAATGGTTAGCTGATATTCATTTCTTCATCCCCATTTTTTCCTATTTATCAACTAACTCAATTATTTAACATCTTTCTAGCTTTAAAGCTTACTTGGAGATATTTTAAAGTTGTTTTTCAATAATTAAATAAAAGCATTGCATCAGATTGTTGCCACTGTCAGGCTTTATAATTTGTTATGAAGCTATCCTTATTCGGTCACTTATGATACCTCACTGGAAATAACTTTATTTACAATGATGGCAAACGAGACAACCTTAAGCCAATTGACAGAAAAGTGCTAAGGTTTCTCCCCTGAAATTATTCAAATTATCAGCCCAATTAGCAAACAGATCTCTTGTTGCCAGAACTTGTAAACTGCGGATTCGGGAATGCGATGAATAGTGGCCTTTTAACCTTGTTATATCAAAGTCATGCGAACCGATAACATCCTTTTACATGTTGAATTAATGTGACAGGACAAATATCATAATTAGACATCTGGTCGTGAAACAGGGAGTGTTATGGAAAGAATTGAGAATTTTTAATTTTGAAACGAAAACGACTTATCAATTAAGTATTTTACCATTTGAATCCAGAAGTTCAAGTAAAGTGAGACTCGATTTCTTGACATCTATTCACTCTCCTCCTCTACAGTTAACCCACTTCAGTTGATTTACAATTACCAATTACAAAACTGGTTATTAACTTACTTGATGTCTTGGACGACCAACAATGGAAGGGAAGACAGCACGGGGCGCATCGTCTCCAGCAAAACCGGCTTTGCACATTCCCGAACCATTATCTATGACAAGAGCTGCGGTATCTTCGTCCGTCATCTTGTAGGCTCAGAATCAAAATGAAATGATCACTCTTCAGGGGGCTAATTTAAGTAATAATTGCTGCGCAATTCCACAGAATCCAATTCACTAGTTGCTAAGATGTGTCCTGAACCGCATCGAAGCGAGGTCAAAAGTACGGGTATGCAAAATTGAGGAAGTAGCTTGAGTCGTCGATTTGCGTAGTTTGAGGAGGGGGTCAAATCATTAACCCGAAACTTTTGCTGTGTGATGATGCAAGTTTCAGACCTGTACGAAGAGGTGTTGTGTGGGGCTAGAGCCCTGCTTACCAGAATGTGAAGAGAGAAAGAGAATTGCAAATGTATGTTTGTTCACGTATGTCGATCCGCCTTTAGTTAAAACGAGTAAATCTAGCCAACCAAACGAATGACTCCAAGAAGGCTGAAGAATTCTGTCTGAAGGTTGTACCTTCCACCACCATGAGAGAAAAAGGCGGAAAGCATTTTGAGAGATATACAGAAAGGAATTACTCAAGGTTAAAAGTGATTTCCCTGTTAGCCATGAATTAGTCTAAATGTAATCCGTGAATGAATGCCAACTCCTATGTGAGATGTCGAAATAATCAGAGCTGAAAGGTTGTCCTGGTCTTAATTCCCGAGTTAATTAATTATCTCTGATAAAATTTGCTCCGTTTGAAGTAATGAATTAACCGAAATAGAAATGATCTCTCCCGCGCTAGTCGTATCTGGCGATCGATTCAGACTGACTTTTTCACAATGAGGAGGATAGTGACAAGTGTTAAAATATGCTCTGAAGTCTGATTGATAAATGACAGTCTAGGTCATTAGTTGGTCTTGGCCAATAACTTCTTTCTGAAAGTTATGTGTTTTATTTATCAGACAATCAATTGAATATTAGATTTTTCTTGCTCTTCTTACTAATTGCTCTCTAACTTCGAAGTTGGCAATGTCACTGAAAGTCATTGACATTTGATTAATCTGGGTACATGCTTCCTATGGATGTCCACTACTCTCAATTGTTTGTCATTGTTAAATGGGAGAAGGGGGGCGGAATAAATGCATACAGATATCCTGTCTTAACAAATTGCAAACTTTTCCAACTTATCTTAAAATCTAGGCTTCAAACCGAACATTTTCAAAAAAAATTTTAAGGGAAATGTGACTTTAATCGCTATTGGATCCGTGCAGACCTCTCTAGCTTTTCTCTTGCCCAAGTATGTATTGCCGTAATAAGTATGTAAATTTATTAATCACTTGTTAAAATTGTACTTTTATTTAACTTAACACAATCAAACAGGAAATAAGTTAGGCAAATTAGGCGACTGTGCAAATTATTTCCCAAAATCTGCCAGTTATGTAGCACGGACAGGAACATACGTCATACATGGCGTGTTGAGAGAGGAGAAATTTTGCCAGATTTTTCTCTTCACATAAAGTCCATGAACACTTTATTGTAACCTAGATTTTCTATATTTATTTGAAGTTTCTTGGACAAGTTTTGACTTTCCCTTTGTCAAGAAACTGCTACATAATGCGCGCACTATCAACTTCTCTTCCATAGTATAGTCTTAAACTAAATTTCTATTATTTTGCTAATTTGTATACCATTGTTAGCTTAGTGGCATGATGAGGCAATTATAGCATTTTAAAGTAATAATGTTAGGATGTCTATTCATACATTTTTCGGTGCACTCAAATGCAATGCGTAACCTTCATTCTTATTATCGATTATATGATTTCCACGCTTACAACTGCAATTATTGGCTAATCAGACAGCCAATCATTTAAGGCGTTTCCAATTCCCGTAAGTAAATTTACTAGTTTGATAGAAAGATCGTCGTTTGACCTTGAAGTCTTCCTCCTATTCCCTGAGTCTGATTAATGTGTAGCTTTATGACGGACAGTTGAGCTGTTTTAAAATTTACCTAAGGCATAATTAAGATCAGTCGTTATATAATTCAATATTTGATATTAACTTACATATTATAAAGTGAAAGATAAATATCGTTCCTAAATATAATTAATCAAACAATGTCTATTTTATTCTATCAGTGTAATTAAGTAAGGCAATCATAGATGTGGAAACAAATGAAATCTATAGGTTCAGTAATTTAAACTCCTCCTTAACATTCTGATCCAAGAAAATAAAAGAAAATTTAACAAGTACAATTACTCAGAGCTTTTCAAACATGACTATTGAGTATCCATAATTAAAAGGTGTGACATCTTCCAAAATCTAGCCATTTAAGTAGTTTGCATTTAAATTGTGACTGATTGTTGGCAAACTATCAGAGTTTCTGCCTTCATATAGCCTTTGACAACGAGATGTTCGTAATCAGGCTGTATTGTTAAGATAATAATCAAATCCATTCGATTTTGAATTTTTTCGGCTGTTATACCTAACTCTGAACATAAAATTATAATTTGTGAGCTTAGAAGGTCATTTTCCGCACAACCGGAAATTGGAACGGTTGCCCAGCATTATTCGCAAATACTAAAGGTGTTGATTGATAGCCTAGAGAGTTTGATAGGAGAATCACTAAAGGAGATAGGGCGTTACAGGTGTCCGTTCAAGTAATGACGATTTAAACAACACAAACGGCAGTCTCTAAATATAAATTATAAGGTTGTGGATATGATGAAAATGATTACGATAAATTAACTATTACACCGGCTTACCTTGAAATTAGAAAACAATTTTTTGAGGACCATAAATTTTAGTTAAAAATATAACGAGTTATAACAATAAATAATCAGGACTTAAATTTTCAATCTATATATCTATACCTATCGTCTATTTTAAGGCGAAATTTTAAAGCCTTCAAGTTTTGCAATTCAATAAAACACAAACTGAAATTTAGTTTAAAATATCCTTTAAATAATATCTATATAAGTTATGCTATTTTTTTATATCAAATGACAGGCGTTTTGATGATTATCATTAGGCTTCTAGTTGACTTCAGGCTTCACAGAGGGGAAGGAACATCAAAGTGAAAGAAAGTCGAAGGATCAGGGGGGGGGCAACAGAAGAGAGTTTCAAAGATGTAAAAGAGAGACTGACACAAAGGTAGAAAAAGGTGAGGTGAGTACTGTAGAAGAAGTTGAATATGACAACCAGGGGGGTCTTGGTAGTTTGAAGTCAGAAGTCAGATGCCGGTTAACAGACTCTGTTTGCCGTATGAGTAAACGTGCCCAGGGTGCACCACGTGGAGGTAAGTCTATCGCACATCCAATATCAGTTCTGCCAAAGACCATGAGCGTTCACAACTCCCAATCTCAGCATTTGAATAGGAAAGTCGGATCACATAAAAATTTAGCGGGGCTTTAAAAAACATCGGATATCTTGAGCGAAAATGTACTCGGTACTTCAGGCAGAAAACGGAAAATTTGAATCTTGCTACAAAACTTATCTATTAAGTAATAAAACAAATCCATTAATTTAAAAGGACTATTTGTTTATTTATTTATTTCAACGTCTTGACGAGTATATGAATTAGATAATAAGAAGCACAGTTTTCAAATTCTTGCACATTGGAGTGGAGATCTGCAATGCATTTCTATTGGCAATCATTTGCACCTTTTGCTTGCAATATTTAATTTTCGAACTCATATCCAAGCTTAAACACTTTTTTGCATTTCGTTGAGAAGCTTCGCACCTTATGGTAATTATATGATGGTGCTCATTTGGGAAAAGAATAGGCTTCCTCTTTAGCATGTTTGTTGTAACCGAAATGAAAATATCTACTTTAACGTGGACTCAGTAGCTTTCGAATAGCTGGCAAAAGTCAAATAAAATAAGGTCCTTTAATGCCCAACTTTAGTCTTAATATTCACTCGATTCCCTTACCTTCCCCTCTATTATTTATTGAAATTGTTGTTAGCAGATTTCAATTCCTTCAAAATTGCTCCAAAATAGATCGGGTTGCAATAAATTCAAGAACATATGCGCACGTTGACAAATGTAGCCTTTTTTGGCAATATTGCCAAGCATGGCACACGTTGAGGTGCTAAACTGCGCCAAGACTTCATACACTGCCTTATATGGTAGTGAGTAGTTACCAAAAAGAGAGAGACTAACCTTCAGGCGTGAGACGCATAAAAATTTCGCCTTAGGAATTTGTGTTATTGACGAAAATTTCGAAGCGATCACAATCTCTTACACCGATACATGCCAATAAAGGGTCAATGTAAATATACAGTGAAGATTGTATCCATGAAATTATCAACTTAAAATAAGCTAGAACTACGTTAATAATGAATTATTAGATTATATTTGAAAGAGGTAGAAGACGGGACTAAGGAGGAGGTGGGGGGTGGGCGAGTGGGGTTAATATAACATTCAAACAAAATACCATAATATAAGGAAAAAGAAATGAAAGAGACGATACTTTTTTCTACACACTTCTTGTGAGTAATTCTAGAGCTAAATTCATCATAGTGGGGTGTGCGATAGACTTACCTCCACGTGGTGCACCCTGGGCAACGTATACTCATACGGCAAAAAAGTCTATTATTCGGCAGTTGACTTCTGACTTCAAACTACCAAGACCCCACTGCATTTCATATTCGAATAATTTCACAGTACTCACCTTTTTCTACCTTTGTGTCTGTCTGTCTCTTTTACGTCTGTGAATCATTATTCTGTCCCCCTCTCGACGTTTTGCCACTTTACTGTTTATCTTCCTTTCTGTGAAGCCTGAAGTCAACTAAAGGGTTAATGATACCTATCATAACGCCTGCCATTTGAAATAAATAAATAAATTCATCATAGTGGAAGGCAGAAAGGGAAGTTTAGATGTGTCTGCCAATTTGAACTGAGTACAGACGCATCGGAGGAACTATAGCCTCAATCTTCGTTGTTATTGCTGTGGAGAGGTAGAGTATCCTGGACTGCCAGATAAATATTAATGACTTTGAATATTTCAAACATAATAAAAGTTATCTTCCCACAGTTGCTCTTGGGGTTAAAGCGAACGCCAGTATGCAGAACTAAGCGCCCTTCAGTGATAGCACGGATTAGGTTATAGAATCTACGATGGCAGATCTTTTCAATATCATTCCAGTTATTAATTTCAAATGGCAGGCGTTTTGATGGTTATCATTAACCCTCTAGTTGACTTCGGGCTTCACAAGGGGAAGGAACTTCAAAGTAACAGGAAGTCGGGGTGGGGGGTGGGGAACAGAAGAGTGATTTACAGGTGTAAAAGAGACAGACACAAAGGCAGAGAAAAGGTGGGGTGAGTACTGTAGAAGTAGTCGAATATGACATACAGTGGGGTGATAGTAGCTTGGAGTCAGAAGTCAACTGCCAGTTCATAGACTTGTTTGACGTATGAGCATACGTTGCCCAGGGTGCACCACGTGGAGGTAAGTCTATCGCACACCTCTCTCTTCAATATCATTCCAGTTATTAACGATATCATGTTCATTTGGTTGGCGTTAAGACTTAAATACCTCTCTTCGTCAGAACCTCTTCATCAACATAATTGTATCGATTTCCCATACCGACCAAGAGATTCTGTTGTCTTGAACGAGAAACTAGCGTTGGAAAGGCAGGTGTCGGTGAATCTCAAATTGTCAATTCAGCGTTGCACTTACCCTACACCTACTACACGTGACTGGATTTTTTCCAATCCATTGTAGCGTTATAAGCCTGCTTTGCAGTTTCACGTCAGTTTCCTCTGAACAGGCATCCATTTCTTGGGCTTTTGTTAGTATTTTCCGAAGACACGAGAGGTACTTAGCTTGCTGTTAGGGGATAGAATTTTGAATTATGGAAATCAACTGGCATTGAATAGCGGTAAATTTGCCAAATGCGTAAGTGGTGGTAGAGGGCAAACTGCTGTTGAAAGCTACTCCAGAGCATTAACGGGTAAAACATTATTTGTTCTGTACAACATGGGCCAAATGTGCTGCTCGCGCCGAGAGTTTTAAAATGAGCTGGAAAAAAGTAAATTCTTGGGCTGGCATTAGCTAACCTTGGCATCGGTGAAAACTCAAGTTTATCGAATTTGAATTATTACTACTTTAAGATAATCTTTTAACGATCGTTTTACTCTTCCAACCTAAAATGACTTATCTTGAGGCGGAATACTACATGAATGGACCTTGACTTTGACTCAGTGATGTCTTTGGCAAAATTCCCTCAACAATGTAGGGGAAACAGTGCCTGTGTGTGTCTGACTCAGAGCTTAGTCATTAAATAGTGATTAAGTGAATGTTAAACAATGCAGCAACTATTTATTGGTGGTTCCCGTGCCTTTGAGACTCTCTGAGTAGGTAACGACATCAATTTGTTCAGCCAATCTATAGTGGACAGGTTTTTCCTTTTTTAATAATTGATTGTATAAATTGTTAATTATTTAAAATTATGATTTTATTTTCAACCTAATTTGATTATATTCACACGAGCTCATCATTAAGTTTGAGCGTTGTGCAATGATTTTAAATTCGGTTTTACTATTGCCAATGTACCAAACGTGAAAGCTGAATAACATGTAAGATAATTTTGACTTTTCAGCAATTTGTTGGTAAATGAATTAATCGAAACTGCCTTCTAAAACACATTCCCTATCCCCATCTAACCACCCCCCCCCCACCCCTTTGCATATGGTCTTTCCCTCTATAACTTCTGCTCAACAGTACCATTCTCCTCCCCACCACCTTGTTACGTGATCGCAAGACGTGAGAAGGGCGTTTAAGTTCAGCTAGACTCAATAGTCTTACGATAGGCACACACTCGACTGCAATTATGGCGGGTACAATTACCGATGCAATCTATGCTCATGCTCCAACAGGCTAATGAGAGTAGGTAAGAGAGATTACCGTCAAAGAGAAGAGTAAATTACCATTTATTCAGCTGATGCAACACACTTAACAACTGGCGTGTTATTGGACGTAAGAGGTAAGTTGTCCTCTCAATTCCTCTTCCCTGCCATTATGAATGAGGTTAAATGACTTAGTTGCGTATTCTTTCCCCGAAATGCAAGCCCATCTCCCCCTTGTTCCCTTTCTACCTTCTCCATTCGAAGCTCTCCCCCCCCCCTTGTTTGCACATCTCTACTCATTCCTCTGTCTTCTTTTTCCTATTTATACTTTCGTTTAACTTAACCTGCTACACTCCTGAGCCTTTAACCTCAACTCGGGAAAAAATTAATCAGTCAAGATTTATTTATTTATATCAAATGGCAGGCGTCTTGATGGTTATCATTAGCCCTTCAGTTGACTTCAGGCTTCACAGAGGGGAAGGTACATCAAATAGAAACAAGTCAAGAGGGGGGGGGGTGAACAGAGGTGTGTTTCAAAGATGTAAGAAACAAACACAAAGGTAGAAAAAGGTGAGGTGAGTACTGTGGATATAGTCGTATATGGCATAGAGTGAGGTGATGGTAGTGTGAAATCAAAAGTCAACTGCCGAATAATAGACTTTTTGCCGTATGAGTATACGCTGCCCAGGGTGCACCGCGTGGAGGTAAGTCTATCGCACACCCCAATCAGTCAAGATAAGTTCTAACATTACTATAGTTAGCCGTCTTTCCGAAGTCAAGAAACAAGTCTACACCAGGGAAATGGCTTTATGATCCTCCCCCCCCCCCCCCCCCTATTTCAGAACAGAATACAAGGCAGCTTTGTGTATTTAAGGGGATTAAAAACGTGTAGGGATTTTACTAGATTATATTGATAATTGATACTGCAACAATGAGCAATTAGTCGATGATTTATTTTCAAGACTTGAAAGAACCAAGAGCTTGCATTCCATTAAATAACACACGCCTCATTGGCTAAGTCGGTGTTTTTAGCTTCACATTTAACCACCAAGTTTAAGCCAACACCCACATAGATTTAAGTGAGTAGACACTAGTTTTAGTAATCGATATGGTCTGTCTATGAGTATGACCTCTTTCCAATAATGCGGTGGTTGGAGCAGAAGGTAGTTTCAACCTCATCCATTTTCCATAAGTAACAGTGTCAACTAATTCTCTCATATTTAAAACACCCGGCTAATTCGTATTGACTGAAGTGAATTAGATTAACCTTAACATTTTTACCAGTAAAACACTACTTACAAGACCCTAAAATATTAACACTTTCGAAAGCAAATGAATTATAATTAATTATTGAAAATCAATGTTTTAGCATGTTTGTGACTTATTAGACATAAAAGGGATGCTCACTAGAAAAAGGTTCAAATCATCTTCTCTATAACATATTATAAGTCTCTAAATGAAGCCCTAATTCCGAAAAAAGGTGAAATAAGCAAAAGAATAAAAAATTATATTTAGTTGGCTTTTTTATGTACAATCACCGGTCCAAATTCGTTGTACTCCTGTTTTGTGATCCACATTTTATGAAAAGTCGAAAGAGACGCGAGAATTGAACCCCCAAGCCACGACGACAGTCGACCACCTTCAGGAGCCGTGCTTATGGAAATTTTTGAAGATGATTGCTCGATTATTTTAAGTTCGCTATTCAGACGAGCTTCAAAGTTTCGGAACATTGTTGAACCACCGGCCAATACGATGTTGGAGTACATATCGCGTCGAGTATCGCGGTCTAAGCGTTGTATTGAATGGTAAACCGCTTCATGAACAGCCAAACAACTTGGTGGACGTTGAATTAGTCCGGGTTTGAACAGAGCTTCAGGACATTGAAATCTTTCAATACCCACCGACACTTCTTGTCCATCTGGAAGAATGAAATTCACGTTTGGAGATTTGTGTGACTTTAATGAAACCAAGGAAACCTCACACACTTTCTCCTTCAATAACTCACAATCAGATGACCTTCCAATTAGTTGTTCAAAATAATTAGTTAAGTCCGATCCTCCTAGTTCAAGCTTGAACACTGCTGGATCAAAACAATTTCCATCAAGTACTGGAGCACTATGTGTTAGCTCATGGCCTACATCCAATACAAGTCCAGTAGTTTTTCCAATCGAGTAGAGAGAAAGAACAGCCTGATTTGCCAAGTAAACTGCAGGAGCGTTAAATGATTCAAAGGCTTGTTGAATAATTCTCTCGCGATCATATTTTACAGTCAATGGAGGCACCGAAAATAGAAGGGGATTCTCAAGGTAACCAGTCTGAACCAATGCTTCCCACCAACGGGCTTCAAGACACTCCCAATCAATTATATGACTCCGTTTGATTGGGGAATTGGTGGAAAATATATTTATTGTCTTCGGTGTATCCTCACCAGCAAAGCCAACTCGACATCCACTTGAACCGCCGTCAATGACAATTGGAATCAAGGGATCTTCACGCACTGAGCCGATGCTGCTTGCCATTTATGACATACTTTGTACTGTGGTAATCAGGTGCAGCGATTTCGCGATTTTATTCGTGTTCGATCACGTCACACAGGCTATTTCGAGACACGTGTTTTCGTCCTTATCAAAAAGAAAAAAACAATTCAATTCACCACCTTGCATAGCTATTACTAACTCTCAGAAATTTCTTGCAAAATATTTGTTTGCGTTGTTCCACCCCCCACCCCCCCACCTCCAAATTGAATTAAGTCATAGTCTCAACAAGTGCTTTTAAATTAATTTATCATAAGCTTAGAAAATAGCTTGATTCGGTTTATGGAGGCCCATGCTTCTCCTTTAACTTACCATGCTGATCCAGCTGTTAGTTGGAAAGCGATTGATTGTAGGGTTTTTTCAGGAGACTTGGAGTTTCATCCTTCAAGTGGGGAATGAACGAATGAAAAAAGGTCAACTATTTCCGTAAATTTCTCAAACCTGCAAAGTATCCACAACAAAGGGTAAAAGACAGTCGACCTAATAATCGCTGTGACCTTTTTCGTCTTGACGATATTGTAAAAATGCACTGGGTCTTCTAAGATGAAATGCTAGTAATAATATGTCTTTAATTAATGAAAAATCGACTGAAGATTAATTTCAGTGCTTGAACCAACAATACTTCTCCCTTCTTTTACATTAAGAGTAAACTATCAACTGTGACTTGTTTGAATCATTGCCTCGATCGAAATTTTATCTACTGGCAATTATGCCAAATGCTAAGGTTATTTAGGAAAGGTTTTTTGGGATCCACCTTTACTAAGTGGGAAGAGTCGTAGAGCATGTGTGTGATTATCAATTACATCAGCATTGCTTTACTCAAATAATTTCAGTAGACACTTAACAACAGGAAGAGTTGCGAAAAATTGCACTCCACATGAAGAGTGGATCAGCTACTTACTAACATTTCGCAGTGAAAAAAGCATAATTCGATATTTTGATTCAGCCCAACAGGCATAATCAATTGCTCTTCTAAATTCTAGAGTCTATTGAATTGGGTTTTAATTAAGCCAGGTTTTGCAATTAAAGAATATTCAAATTGGCAATGAAAATGGCACTGCTCAAACGGATCCTCAAAGTAATCTGGGTGGTAGGAAAGCGAAATTGAAGAGGTGCAGGCGCACACTCATCCCTTCCTAGGTGATAGATAAGTCGAGATTTAGCCGTTTTAAACCCTAGAAATACGGAAAAAGGCGCCACACAGAATCATAAATATGCATCTATGTTTATACCACTCAAGATTGCGTGGTCTGTCAAACAGAAGCAGAGAGTTGAGGGAAAGGGAGAGAGAGAGATTGTCATTGAGAGATGGAGATTGACAAGAAGTGAAAAACACATCCTCCTGACCGTTAAGCATTGGCAGGGCCAGCGCCGAACAACGGGTAAGAAAGTGGTCGTAGTTAAAACTGAAAAGAACGAAGGGGGGGGGGGAGAGGGGAGGGGGAGAGAAGAGGTCGAGAAAAGAAAGAGAAAACAACCACTTCAAAAGAGAAGAGAGCATAAAATTCCGTTTAAGAAGAGGAAAGTGTGAGTGAACTGAAAAGAGCAAGGAGAAGATTACTTCAGTTCTCCCCCCCCCCCCTCTTCTTCTTCAAAATTGAAATGCACCGACTGGGACTGTGAATACAGGAAACCGAGCGAGAGAAATAAACAGTCATATAATATGGTAGCTCAGAGGTAGATACTGAGAAATGATAGGACAAGGGGGGGGGGAGGGCGCATGAGTATACTGGTGGTATTTATAATATTGACAGCGATTGAGAGAGAATGAGACAGAGGTGGAAAAGGTCGAATAGGGTTATTGCACAGCAAAGCACTAGGAAGTTGGATGATGGGTTCAGATAACCTCATAGAAAGCAGTGGGTATAGTCTCGGGCTTTTTATTCTCCTCAATTAATGGGTATGAAGGTAAGGTTTCCTCTTCAGTTTGCGTTTTTTGAACATTCGGAACAGGCGGATTCGAAGAGGAAAGCCCTGAAGCACCCAAGATCGGAGTAGGAGGATAGAACTGTTGCTGTTGTTGCCTTCGTTGCTGCATTTGATACTGACGATATTGCATCCGTTGAGACCGCGTCTGACGCATTCCCGATGGTGAATACCCGCGTTTGGAAGAGGGTGGAGGTGGAAGACTTGAAACAATTGGGGAAGCCCCACCTCCAATGCATCCTTCTGAGGGTTCCTCTTGAAGGTCAGCAGAAGGTCCACACACCTGCCAGAAACCACGAACTGGTCCGGGTGTACCGTAGGGTGCTTGAGGAGACGCAGGTGTTTGTGGAGGCAATCTTTGGAGCCGTGTAAGCTCAGCTTCAAGTAGACTCGAATACGTCTTATATCGAGTGAGCTCATGTTCCAGAAAAGCTACCCGCTCGTCCAATTCTGCTCTCTGAGCAGCTAGATCACTTCCACTTCCACCCCGAAGAGCATTAAAACTCTTCTTCCGTCGTCGACCCAAACTAGCGGTAGAGAAGGCCGAAGAAAAGGAGCGTTCGGGATTTTGGGTGGCAGATGAAGGCAGTGTTGCTGCTGAAGAGGGATGAAGAGATTTGAGAACAGAATCGGGGATGTAGGGCAGGGTGCTGGAGGGGGGTTGTTGTAACTGTTGGCAGATCTCATTCTCGTTTGATGCAACTGACACCAAGGACTCACTCCTAATAGATGGAGCAGGAGATGGAGCTGTAGAATCTCGAGACAGATACGTTAAATTTGGCTGGGAAGGCGCTGACATTCGACGGCGTTTCAGCTCAGTCAGATCTCGTGTCAAGTCGAGAATGCGCTTCTGATAACCTTCAAGTTGCTCGTGCTAAAATAATCGCAGATGGAAATTAATACTACTTATATACAGATAAGTACCAATTGAAATACAATAACTTCTCAAACCATTTCGACAGTGGAAAGACATAACCCTCTGAGGGATAATTAAGCTGAGTGATTTAAACGTGTCGAGATGTAGTCTTATCGAACGATGAGTCAACGAAACAAAATCTTTTGTCATTGGGCAGATTTAGACACTGTAGAGAGAAGAGTTTAATTCAATTTCACTCAATTACAAGTATTAATGCCCTCGTTAGAAAACTAGAGTGACAACCTGGTTTAATCCAAATTCGGGAGATTCACTAGCTCCTTTGCTTGTATGGGAGGCACAGTTTGTTCAGATTTCAAATTATGTATTTTGTGAGGCATTGAAAAAAGTAGGAGTAAGCTATAATATCTCGGTATATGCAACTCTTCTGACAGCTTTCAAAGCACAGCAGAGTACACACGCACACATGGTCGACATTCTGTGATTAACAGCGCAGGAGAGGGAGAGAGAGACTTAGCAGATCAAAATTGTTTTAACTACAAAACATGCGAGTGACTTGACAGAGCTGCTCAGTAATCAAATGGAGAAATGATGTCGATTTGAATATACGCCTTCACCTGTTAGCCGAAGAAATTTAACTTGGTGAGATTTTATGGAATAAATGTCCAATGGAAGCGAACAATCGCTCTCGAAATTAACTACTTATTACGAACTTCACCCACTTTGGCGAAGCTCTTAAAGAATCTCAAAAAGCAGATTTGTGAACTTCAAGAAAATACCATCAACCTGCATCCACCAGCCCCCTCCCCCCCCNCCCCCCCCCCCCCCCCCCCACCACCACCACTTACCCACCTACCCACCCAATAGTAAATATCACGTGCAAAAAGTATGCAACCTTTGTCCAAATTGCAAACTAGATAGTCTAATTGCATTTAAATACACTAGATTTGAAAATTAATATAGTTTGTAAATGGCTACGAGGCAAGACAAACAAAACCAAAGGCCATTATTTCGATTTAGACAAGGTCTATACAGGGAAACAACAAAAGGTCACTGAAAGCATTGTTGTTGTAATTATGTATGGGGCACATAGTGAGACTACATTTTTGTCAGATCAAGTGAAATTAAGATAAATAATTATTAAAAAAAAGATAAACCAAAATTGCAGCTACTCGTAAACAGTTGGGGAATAACAATGATTGAAATGAAAACACCGGTATTGCTCATTAATTAACCTAATTTTTTATAGCACAAATGATGACCTTCATTTCCTTATACGTATGCCAACTCCTCCCCCCCCCCCCCCCCCCCCCC
>UZAE01014047.1:0-17121 GCA_900617975.1 Rodentolepis nana | reverse complement strand
GGTGGAAGTAGTCAAATATGACATAGAGTGGGGTGATGGTCTTTTGAAGTCACAAGTCAACTGTCAATTAATTGACCGAATATGACATAGAGAAGTCAACTGCCAGTTAATAGATCATGGTAATTGAAGTCAGAAGTCAACTGCCGATTAATAGACTTGGGGTCATGATAGTTTGAACTCAGAAGTCAACTGCCAGTTAATAGACTTACTCATGGTAGTTTGAAGTCAACTGCCAGGTAATAGACTTTAGTTTGAAGTGAGAAGTCAACTGCCGATTGATAGACTTTTATTTGAAGTCAGAAGTCAACTGCCAGTTAATAGACCCCGTATGAGTATACGTTGCCCAGTGTGCACCACGTGGAGGCAAGTCTATCGCATACTCCTGTGAATATACTATTAATTTATCTTTCTTACCTTAGCTCTTATCTTAATTGTATGCTTATGAAATGCACTGTAAATAACTCTTTAAGATCCAACTCATAGTCACGTCTTCAGTGTGTCCTTATCTCTGCATATAAGTGTTATTAGGAAAATTACGCACACTATTTCCAAAGGGTGACCGTTGTGAGAAGCCAATGATATGGGTTAACTTAAGTTTTAACAACTGACAGACGATGAGAGTTCAAAATGTGTTGACGGTAACGTCAATATGTCAAAGAATTATGATTGAATATTCTATATAAACCACTAAATGGATATTTCACCTTCCTAAATTAAAATTTTTTAAACCGAGCGGCAATTTTCTGTACTATTAATAATAATAATACGAGTTGGTCTGATCACTTCAATTGTTCTTCCAATGGCTGAACAGCGAAACGATAGTGAATATCCTACAATCTTAACATAACAGAGATAAGAAAGAAATTTTAAATTGCGTTTCCAATATTTTGCATGCACTTGATTTTCCTGTGACTTAATTTGCTGAATTGGCCTCCAAATAAATTCCCTATTTTGATTTTTCATAGACGGTGACATATACTATCACTAAGTGAAGAACGTTAACTGTTTCAAAATGCAGTGCATCAACTTATTTCTTTTATAAGGTAGTATAAGCAGAGTTTACGGAAAAGCGGTTCAAAGAGGAAGAAGAAAAGCAAGTGGTCAAGATGTTGTTGGCAATAAATTCAGGACACCAAAGGGGCATTTCTTCGTGCGTGCGTGCTTCAACATCTTAATGTCGCAATTTTCAGATTGTTGCAACCTAAAGGGTCATATTTCTGATGCCATGAATAAGTTTATTACGAAGTGATGCATAAACTCACTTATCATTTTCAAAAAAATGATGGAACTTCCAGTTTATAATCACTTGGCTTCCTTCTAAAACTATAATTTCTTGGAACTGACATAAATAACAAAAGAAAACATATACCCTGCCTTACTTTAAGTTTAAATATTGATGTTGATTGTTCAAACATTTTAATTCTGCTTTTAAAAATTTATTAGCATGTATATTAACAAAAAATGGTTCTATTGTATTATCTTATTATCGATTGGTATTGTATAATACGTAAAAGCGTAGATCCAGATACTAGCCAAAGGTATATTTAAATAGGACAGTCCCATGGAATCTCTTTACAAAATTTGACTAAGTTATTACTGATATGTATTTTAGTAGAAAGTTGTATTAGGTTCACGATTATTTGGGCGAAAATTCAAATTTCCAAAAGGGTAACCTTTAAGGAAAAGCCATTTAGGTAACGGGGAGCAATATGTATGTTCAAAACTTAAGAATTTATTATATCAAATGGCAGGCCTTACGATAGTTATCATTAGCTCTTTAGTTGACTTCAGGCTTCACAGAGGGAGAGGAACATCAAAGTGAAAAAAGTCGAGAGGGAGGGGGGGGGGTTAACAGAAGAGNGTTCTAAAGATGTTAAAGAGACAGACACAAAGGAAGATGAAAAATGAGCTGAGTATTGAGAAGTGGTCGAATATGACATACAGTGGGGTCATGATAGCTTGAACTCAGAAGTCAACTGCCGATTTATAGAATTTTTGCCGCCAGGGTGCACCACATGGAGGTAAGTCTATCGCACACCCCAAACTTAGGAATTTAATGAAAGAGAAATTACTTGCTGTTTTAGAAAAATGTTGTCTCCTTTATTAAAGCTGATTCATCTTCTTGGATTTACAATTTATTTTTGGTGAGCCATAGACTTACTTCCACGTGGAGCACCCTGGTAAACACGACAAAATGGTTCTAAACTTTCAGCTATCTTCCGACTTTAAACAACCAAGACCCCACTGTATTTCATATTCGTCCTTTTCACCTTTACCTTTTCTCTACTTTTGTAACTGTCTGTGTCTTTTTTACATCTGTGAATCACTCTTCTGAACCCCCTCTCTACTTTTTATGGCTTTAATGTTCCTTCCATCTTTAATGCTCGAAGCCAACAAAAGGTCTAATGACGACTATTATAATGTCTGCCATTTGATATAAATAAATAAATTTTAAAAAATGTTTTTGCATTAAATAATTACAGAATCACATTATTATACTCGATGATAGTTTCGAACATCAAATTTCCGGAGATGCCTATTAGTTGAAATAAACTTGTACCTAGCAAGAAGCGTTAAATGATACATATATATAATAACTGCCAAAAATTCATTTTCAAAGAGTGAAGTTATGGAGATTATGTTTTGGAAGTTGGATGTGACTCGTCGATATTACAACACAGAATAAGTTTGAAAACTTTTCAGTGCCAAATTCCAGTTTATTTTATATTCACCGTTTTGTTATAAGGTAAGTTTCCTTAAAAAATTAATGAAATCCAGTAGAAGGGATCTATATTGACGGAGTTTTTATAGGTTTAATACACTTACTTTTTCATTAACAAAATAAATGACTATGATTCGCGGTTAATAAGAATAAACTGACAAAATGCTTACAGATAAAAATATTTTTTTCCCAGAAAACTTATCTCAAATTATATTTTTACTGAATAAAATTTATGTAATAAAGAAAAATAAGCACCTTTGCAAAATTAGCGTAATAAATGCCGTTGCTTATTCTTGTATACACTTTCTTTAGTCTGCGGAGCACACAATACTGACACGAATAAACTATGCAATGTCATTGGTGCTCGAACATTCTGGAACCCGCGTTAGTGATTCCGATCGCGTAATGGGCAAATGAGGCCACAAATTCATAAACGTCTCAGCCAATTAACAGCCAATAGCTACGGCAAGGCCCGCATATTCCGAATTTTATTTAATAATTAAGGTCCATTTTACACACGCGCAACCTCGATAAATGCACTCTACGTCACAGGTCTATTTCCTCATTATCGTTAAGCAGTTTAGCCAATTTCGGGAGCATTTTCAAACTAGGTTATTTTGTTATAGAGATTACTAAAGATAAGTCCAGGCTTATTCGGGGCTGTTATCCTCTACAAAATTAGTAATCCTGACTAGACATACTAAGCCTAGCAAGATCCTCTAACATGATCTGCTCAGATGAGGCAAAATGACTAATTGGCGATTACTGATGGCAATATTGACTACAGTGTCAACACAATCTTTTATTAATTTACGGTATGTAGTACAAAAATTTAATAAAATTTGTTTTGATGAAGAGCTCCTAAACCAATAATGGATAGAGCATAAATTTAATAGCAAGTTAAAATATCGACAATTATAATCGAAGCCGTTGTTGAGTTTAGACTACGCGCCAGACACGATTGCATGGTAAAAAACCTTCACAGATTGGGAGTATACACTCAACCCACATGCCCCCTATGTAACCTACAGGAGGAAATGGAGAAGACCCACCTGATTCGGTGTCCAGCCCTAAAGACAAGGACGGAAAGCCAAAGCTACTGGGAAGCAAGAAGACAGCTAATGAATTGCTATTAATAAACTGCTATAAATGTACCCCCCATCAACCCTTGGGGGAAGCTGAAGTCAAAGTTTAAGGGCTAATTATAAATACCACAAAGCCTGCCATTTGAAATAAATAAATAAATAATTTTTCATCGAATACATACAAAATATCAGTTCTGCTTAAGTTAAAATTAAATCAAAACAAAATTATAGCATCTATATTAATTAAGTTAGAAAGTTTATCTTGCTTCATTTTCTGTAACAACTTGTGGATGGAATCGCTGAACTAAGTGGCAGAGGAAAATAAGTATGCGGTAAACAACTTCTAAATGGTCAGTTACAAGCATCTACAGACATTAATTGGGTGGAAATTAAAAAATAATTATACGAAAATAAAATAAGAACTGAAAAAATTTCAAATTGGTAATAAACATCGTATTTTCTGGAATTCTACTGGCATCAATGAAAATCAATCGGATACAATGGAAAGTAGTGGTTTAAGGTGGAATTATGGTTGGAGGCGATACATGACATGCTACAATTTTTAAAAGTGTCGCCAACTCGTTTGCCTTGTCGGAACATTAATATGTGATCGATTTAATCAATATTGAGATTACAATTATTTATCCACATTCTCCATATGCTCTAATTGAACTTAAGATAGGGCTAGAAATCTCAACAATTATTAAAGATCGATCTGCAAATATCAAAATACGGCATCTTTTCTCGTGTCGAGAGTGAAGTTAACCAAACGCACATCGGGAAATCGGTGGGTGAATGTGAAGGAAAAGGGGGAAACCAGGTCGTGAGAAATGAGGGAATAAGATATGCTTAAAGGGCTGTGAACTTCATTCAGCATGGTTCTAGAATGATTCGTGGTAAGGGTTAATGTGTGTGTTTGCGTATTAAAATTTCTTTTAATTACATATAACTGTGAATAGTCAGGGCTCACATTTTCTGCAACAAAAATTGCACCAATCGTTCATCAAAGCAAGTAGTAGGCCTTTTTATAGATGGCGTTCCACTCTGGGAAATCCATTCTTGGAAGTCACTTCATTAGTACCCGGATCGGTCATTTCATTCTCGTAATGTAGCCATGTCATCTGGAGCCATACCTTCTATTATTTCTGAGTGCTCCGAATTACCACACTTTCGTAGGAGAAAATTGTCTAAAGATATATTCCAGATGCTTCAATACCTTAACTATAATTTTTGGGTTATTTTCTCATCGCATATAATCAAGGGTTAATGGCTAGTTAATTTAATTAAGTGTCTGTACCAAGAGACAAGCAAAGAGATAGTATCAACAAAATTGCTCATTTTAGTTAGCCTAGAGTTACCTTGAGGTTGAAATTAGTGCAGCCTTCTCTGACACTCCCGAGATGATAATGGAGATGATAATGACGTTCCCTTAAAAATTTAATTGGATTGCTGTTTTTTTTATTTTTCCAAAGAGCCATCTTAATTAGTGTAGTAAACTGCCTAACAAAATAATTATACATTGTTCGATAATCTGCGTTATTTTGCTAATGAATGACTCAATTCTCAACTTAGTTGGCAAATTAAGTCTTCAGAAAGTCACTTCGACGTTCATAGGCATTTAAAAGAAGTAAGTGATTTTGCCAAGGTATTGAAAGCGGGTACCTTTAGTAAATATCATCCAATAAATTTCATTAATTATTAAGGCTAATCACGGTAGAGATCGGTTGTTTTCCATTCCCTGAATACAAATATTTTATGTTAAAAAGCAATTTTAATGACATTTCAGGTTAATTGTACAATGTAACTTAATTTTACACAATATTTTAGCCGTTTGACCAAAACTCGAGGCATTAACCGAAAGACATAATACGGCAAAGCGCAATGAATATCTCTGCGTTAATAATGAATTTATTTCGGGTGCATGAATGCTTGAATTAACTTTCTAAATGGCCATAGTTGACTATTTATTCATGGAAAGCAAATTAAAGAAATATTTTTTTGCCTAATTTATAAAAATAAAATCATTAAATACTAGGAGCATCTAGGCTGTGAGCTCTGCACTTGAATCTAAATGGCCCTTCATTACCAGTCTGTTCTAATCGCCGAGTGGTTGAGTGCGAGAGATCACAAATAGCATCCTTTTTGAGTGTTAAGAGCATGATGTGACAATACTCACAGGGTTTAGTAAATTTCAAACACATTTCCTGCAAGTTCATTCTATCCAACAATGAGTCATTTTGAAATATGTGAATTAAGCGAAAAGAAAACGAGGACAATCGCTGTGAAACAAATAATTTGTAGGCACTTCCAGCTTTTTAGTTTAGAAAAGCACTATTTTGTAATTGATGTTTTGGGCTTCCAAAGCAGATGGACTGATTTTGTAGTTTGTGGTTGCGCAAAATGAATTACTGTTTGCAATTATGGGGTGTGCGATAGACTTACCTCCACATGGTGAACACTGGGCAGCGTATATTCATACGCAAAAAAGTTTATTAACTGGCAGTTGACTTCCCACCTCAAACTATCACCCACCTGTATGTCACATTCGACCCCTTTCAAAGTACTCTCCTTACCATTTCCCTGTCTTTGTGTGTCTGTCTTCCTTTTGCACCATTGAAGCACTCTTCTGTCCCCCCTCTCGACTTTTTTTCACTTTGATGTTCCTCCTTCTCTCTGTGAAACCCGAAGTCAGCTAAAGGGCTAATGATAGCTATCAAACCGCCTGTCATTTGAAATACGTAATGCTTGCAATTATTTTCTTATTAATTTTATGGAAAGTAAGTATATTTATTTTTTTACAAAGCATATTTTAAGATACCTTAATTGATGATAAAAATGATCCAATTTGTGGATGCAGGAATGAAGATTTTCCCTGAATTACATATTTCCAGGGGGCATATTCTCCAATGAAATTAAATTTAGGAGGTACGCAATAAATTAAAACCGTAAAGTATTTTTCCCTTTTTTAAAACTTTAATTGCTTCGTTTTGTGATGTAGAATTGTAGCACTTTGACAATTAAACATTTTTTAATACCAAATTCTTCCTAAAATGATAGCCCAATAGCCTCAAAATGTTTATATCAAAATTTCGCTTCTAAAAATTGCATTGAATGTAAATAGTATTCACTTTATGCTTATAGATACAACGGCTGATTTAAACTAAGAAATTTTTGGAAACTGTATTCTTGTCCTTAAAGTACACATCTGTGTAATTCTGAGGCAAGTAAATAAATGTATGTCGCTACACCATTTGGCACAAATCGGCAGTATTAAGCCTGGAAACTAATGTGATTGCCCAAATATAATTTATGACTACCAGAAAACACGCACATACACAGGAACGCTGACATCTATTTGCCTTTGCAAATGATAGCACCCACACCTTCACTCCTTCATTTTAGAATTTGAATTGCTATACAACATCTAGAATACCCATAGCGTTGACTGCGTGCACCACAGTTATATTGAAAAGTATGCGAAATATTCGCCTTTTTGGAATGGTGGTACGATTGTGTTCCTTTGGAGCTAATTGTGTTCTGGAATGAAATATTATGGCACAGCTGATCCTGGATTCAGATCAGGTTTGTAAGTGGTCATATAAGCTATGTTTATCTAATCGGGAGATATCATCTTCTTCTAGAGCACATTACTTATACGTCTAACATGAATCAACAAAGCTTTTTTCCCTCTTCATTTATCTTCGTTTCTAATAGAAAAACAATCTCATTATTTTGATTTTGATGATTTTATTTTTGAACATTCCAACTCAGTTAAATCTATCCGAGTGCTATTAAGTCCAGACATAAATGTCCAATTTTAGGTTATGGTAAAATATTAACTACTTAATTGAAAATACCATTTCACCAATCGATCATTATCTATCGAACAAATTTGAAATTTTCACGACTCTTAGGGAGCTAAACCAAGCATTGATTTCTTCGAATGCTGGTGATATACCTTTGACAATGCTTGTTAAGAAGATAGTTCTTGCTTCAGAGATACTAGTATAGTTCGGACAAACCAATCCAAATCACTTATTTTTAGATTTTACGGTCTAAGATATCTCAAGATAGGCGTGAATATATTGGTGGGAGGCAACCAATAAATGTCTTGATTGTAAAGGATTTATCCACGCTTCAGAGATAATGACGGAAGTATGAAGCTGGGTAAAATTAATAAGAAGACTTGGGTAATTTTCTGTATGTTCCAAAGTGACAACAAGAGGGTGATTTATCGAAATAGATCGAGATCAAGGTACCAAAAAAAGATATTCATAGATTGTGATGAATTGAAAATACTATTCAAACACAATTAGTCGACTTGATTATAAATAGTTAATGAGAAAATGGGAAAAAATAGAATGGACCCCTTGGGGATGTTTCAGTTGTAATATAGCATAATCTAATTTTATATCATCTAATGCTACTCTGTTAATTAGGTCTCAACGCCTCCTTCCTCCACCACCCCCCCCCTCCACTCATATCCCTTTTACTCCGACCTTCAACAAAGTCTAAGCATATTTTTTCAAAAATTAATTTCACTAATAATTCATAAGCTTTCTATCTTTGAAATCGTGATCTTTCAACTACGCAGTCGAATAGGGGGTTTTCATTAAATTTTAACTTCTTCAAGATGCAGATTATCCACATTCATATTTCTGTAGATTTAAATAAATGCGTAAATTAAGGCTTTTGCATAGTTTAAAGTCCACTTAAATTTTTCGTAGGTAAACCTTTTGAAAGATCAAGTGAAAGCAAAATTAATCTTCTTGATGAATTGCCATTTTGCAGAAATTAAGTCTAAATACTTCAAGCAATAATCATTAATTGAAACAGTACTAACACTTTCAATGAGAGATTTCAAATTTCTATTAAATACGTATTCCTTGTTGTATTCCAATGATCTGACTATCCACGGAGATGGTATCAAATACACTTAGACTCTCTTGCATCAGCTAAGAGGTTCGAAGGGGTAAATTAAGACTTTTTAATTTCAAGTCATAAAAGGTTAATTATATCAACATCGACCAGTCTAATATGCAAATTAATCTGAACTGAAAATTTCAAGCTGCAACAAAATTTGTGCACATTTAGCAAATAATGAGGATAAAATAGACCCACAAACACAACGTCTCTCTTCTATATTCATGCATTTCAAATTTTAAATATGTCATCCTATCTGCGCATACATAAACGTGTTACCCAATTGCTTTGTTGGTCTATTATGGATCTCTTTAAGGAGTATAAAGAGGGGTTTCGTCAGATCGCCCAAGCACGCACGCTTTAATTTGGGGTGTCTTAGTGCTCAATAAATTTACTCCTAGTTCTGGGTGAGGTCTTTCAAACTATTTTCACAGTCTTTTAATCGGTTTAATTAAATCTCCTATTGGTCGCACCATTGTGATTCTCTAAATACCTTTCTAAGGCCAAGGGGTGGGGGGGGGGGGGGGGGGGGTTTGGAATGACATACCAGCTGTTTTAAATTTACTTGTTAAATATCATTAGTTAAGTACAGTTTGGGGAGCTAATTTAGTCTTACATTAACCGGCTGTTCTTGTGACAATTATTTTAATAAAAGTATTATTTCAATAACTTCAGAGTAATGTTTAAGGTGAACTGAGGACAACCAATGCCATCACATCCTTGGAGTTTTCATAAACAACCAATATGTTTTTTTCTCAGTAAGGTAATAAGTAGTGATGATGCTTCTGTAAACTGATTGCAAATGGAAAAGCCAAACATGACATTCAGAAGGAAAATGAAACAGCCTCGTCTGTTTAAATATATCCTGACGTCATCTGAACTCAAAGTTGGATATGCCTTGATGCCCTCTTTTCCTCGAATTTTTGTTAACGAGCATCTATATCTCCTAAATTCCATAAAATCTTTTTAATTTCGATCGAATAAACAATCTTTTGAATGTTCACCAGAAGCATATTTAAATTTTAATATTTCATAATATAAGCAAGGTAGTCTTCTCTTTGCCCTACATATAGCTAAGACAATTACTTTTGTACGGTATATATTTAATGAAAAATAAACTTTAAGTTATTTTTTTACAAGAAATGACCCCAGTTATGAAGCATTAGTATTTTCTATTTGTGGGTATTTACCAATTGATTATTATCTTAAAGTTTTAATAATTTATTTAATTTCCATTATTCTTGAAGGTCCTCAAAAAAAAGGAAAGTATACCCGTCAGATGGGCGATCTCCCAAATCGATAGCATTGAGTCTTGTCTTAAATTTAAGACACAAAATATGTGCCAGAAACCGCCCCTTAGTTTATGAGTACACTGTTAAAACTATGTGAAACAGCCTCGTAATAAGTCCCATTCATTAATAACTCACTAATACTCATTCTGCTACTCTCTCCTTTTCTATTTCTCTCTCTCTCTCTCCAAATTTTAGGCGAAGCGTGATTAAAAACTTACCTGGCATTGAAATCGACATTACCTGTATCAAGAGCTCATCTTTGAGGCGTGAAATAATATTTTAAGCACTTGCATCGGGTCATCCAATGATAATGCAGCCGGGGGAATTACTATTTATTAATTATAAAGTCAAACTGCAAGTGAGTACATTATTGATGGATTTAGACCATTATATTTGTTTCAGATTGGATTTTCTTCATTTCAAAACTTTAAAAACCTCAAATTCACAGCAACATCATAGGTTGTTACCAATATTTCTATTCTTATTCATGCCTTATCACCTTTAATTGTCCTTACATTGGTGGAAAATCAGGTGACATTCGTTCAGGTTTCCTAATCCATTTATACCTTAAACGTTGATTCTTTTGAACCAATAGGATTGCAAGGATTTAAAAGTCAGTCAACAAAATAATAGATAAAAGTTAATATCGTTGTAAAATTTTAGAGCATGTCAGCAGCATTGCTAATTTCCCACATTCTAACTTTCGCTCAAGAATATTTCCAAACATGAGATGTTATCTCAACATTATTTGTTTAGAGTAACATTTCATACGAACTATTCTGCCCGTTTTATGCTGATATTAAGAGAAATTCGCCTAATCTGAGTGATATCTAACACGCAAATACATTAAATCCCCAAGTAACATGAAAATTTTGACTCTTTGTCTAAGCTATCCTAAAATTTAATTTCTACAACAATTTTTAAGTTAATACATTGGTACTGCAACGATATCTTTGTTTGCATTGGGCTGACCTCCGTCTTAAATTAAAAAAAATAAATTGCGTATATTTTTACCTTGACAAGTTTAGTTAAAGAGATATTTAGCACTACTGGTGCACTTATAAGAATGTAGTAATTTATTTTCCTTGCGAACAGTCTAGTGAATTAGGGTCCATGACATTCGAACTGTTTTGAAATATTTTCTTGGCAAAATTTGGTTGGTATTTCTCCGCAATTTGCCACTTCTTGCGGAGCCTTTAATTTAATTTAGTTTGGCTATCCATCTCACTAACTCACACAGAGCAACTTTAATGAGTTTAAATAAAAGGCGATTTACTATTTGCTGAGGTGGTCACACTGAAATAAAAGAGTTAAAACGTAATAAAGCAATTTATTAACTGAGTACATGGCAACGACCGCGGATCGAGCAAGGCTAGAGAGATCATGTAAAGGACCTTCCCGTTCAATGGCGATGTAAATTCGTGTGGCGTGGCATCACTTGCAATCAATTACGATTTTAATTACAACAACCTTCCTCAAAAGACCATATTCTGAATGCTCCTCCCTTTAGACATAGCTAAGTTATTCTAAGTGCAATATGCACCTGAGCACACTGCAAGGGATTTACTGTACTAACATGTGCCACAGATCACTGCAATTCTCAAATTTGAGAAATAATTGTCATTGTGAATGAACTGCAACATTAACATTAATACACATTACAGAGTTGAAATGAGTGGAGATAAATTCAACAAATTTTTATTTCAACCGAAAACGCAGTACAAAATTATCGAAATTGAAAGACCTAATTTTAGTGGGACTTTTAATTTTTTACGTAAGCAAACTCTAGTCAAATATATGGGAGAAGATGAATACAATGGATAATGTTTCAGTTTAGTAAACAAAGATTCTGCTTTTGCGAAAAATTAGAGAGTGTTTTGGGTGAGATGAAATTACTTAGCAAACAAGTAAAAAGTTGTAAATATTTCCTCGGTTTGCAATAATTGACAATTTTTTCAATAAGCCATTAGTAGTCAAGATTTTGGGTCCTACATAAACTTTTGACGCAAATATCAGTTTCATATTTACAGTAATAAATCAGAATTGAAGACGTTATATATATATATATATATATATATATATATAAATATAAGCATCGAAATTCACGGGTAGTAACCATGGCTACTTCCGGTTTTGATTAGTTGTGTCTGTTGCCATAGAAATACATCAATTTCTTCAAATTTTATCCAAAAGCTATTTCCTTCACCTGAAAAGCATAACTCAGGCGAAAGGAGTTGGGGGGAGGAAGGGAGGAAGTGAGGAGGGATAGGAATCTTGCTCAGTACACGTGGAGGTATTAACGGAAGTTATGCATTTCATTTTGGTGAAAGGAACGTCATCTCTGGGGAGTTGAACTAGAAAGACACAAGAGAAGGAGAATCAAGTCTCGCCCTCCTTTTCCCCTTTCTTTTGCGCTTATTTTAGAATAAGCGCAAAAGGACCTCAGGCATTCCCAAATAAGCTGTAACTATGAATTATTTGTGCCTTGGGAGTGGTGAAAATCGAAATTCGTTTTCTAAAGTGAAGTATATCGTCCAAACAGGGCCTTTGTTCATATAAGCTAGATGTGTTAAAATTGGGGTTTATGACAAGTGAATCAAGTGTTGTGACCCGTGGAGTAACACCAGCAAGTACATTCGAAAAACTTTTAAAGTTGAAATTTCATATGTTAGTTGCCTATTATTATTATTATTTATTGTTTTAATTTGCATTGTAAATACTTGCAAACAGATATGTCAAAGGCATTGAGTTTCGAAAAGTGCCGTTAGTTACAGTAATAAAAAGTTCTATGACAAGAAATAATGACTTACATAATTAGCTAGTAACAATTGCAGTATTTGCTCAACTGGGTAAAATCACGTGATGACCACAAAGTGGACTAGTTGTATTGATGCTCTTCAACAAGATTCTTCAATTGAATTGTTCTCATCCTTGAATTAGACATAATATTGATATTTAGTCAATCATGTCACTTTTGACTTTGAGCCTGAGCAGTTGCCTTCTGACTTCAAACCACGATGACGTAATTGTACGTCATATTCGACCACTTTCACAATACCCATCTTACAGTACTCTCTCTACCTTTGTGTCTGTCTGTCTTTTTTGCATCTGTGAATCACTCTTCTGTTCGCCCTCTCCACTTTATATGACTATGATGTTCCTAATAGCTAATAGACTAATGGTAAGTATCGAAACGAAATAAATAAGTAAAGCTTTGATCCAACAGACGCTATTGATTTATCGGCTCAGTAGTGGCATTTTGAGCATTTCAGCTCTTAAGAATAACAACTTAACGTTGTAGACATCACAAGTACTTATGGGAAAACTTGCTTTTACCCTTGCACATTTTAGTTGAGAGCGTTTTAGCTCTCTCTGTGTAGACGTGTTTATTAACTCCTTCATTTGACTGGACCATCATGTTCTCGTCTCCCATGGTTATTTGTTTCTCGGCACTAATAAGTGACCTTGAATAAATTTCAGCTCATGGCACAGCTTGGTTTTTTTAATATGAAATGAATTCTAATCCCCCGGGGTAGTAATCACTTTCTCCAATATTAGAGGGTTTTTCACTTATTAGCTGTAATTTTGTCCCTACTTGGTATGCAGTTCTTTGAATTCCCATTCACAACTACTCCAACTCAGTTGATGTTCAAAAATGAGTTTTAGACACGTTTTATAATTATGAGTCATTTAGGCTAACTTGGGAAATTTTTGTTATACATTCGGCGATTGACTCGCTCACTAAATGAATTTCAGTTTTATTTAATTGGTACATCCGAAAAATATCTCCTCGATAATGTGAATACAAATTTTAAGAAATCATAGAGTTAAATATTTACCAAATAGAACTACGAAGAAAAAGAAAAATTAATCTCCAGAAATTGAGTTAAAAAAGGTTCAATTGCAGAAATGCAATGTTTCGTAAACAACTTTCTAAAGCATAAAATCGTTGTCCCACCAAAACAATGTTATGTTCAAGATTTGGGGTCTCTTGTGGAAATTACACATGCCTTTAAAATGTGCGCATTTAAAATTCTTAACTGGCAATATTGTCGGTTCCTTATTTGTGAGCGCTCAAGGACATAAATAGTACAAGTCCACCCCCCCCCCCTCCTCACCACCCGCCCAAAATTTGTGTCCAGCCGCCTGTTGTCAGTGCGTTGCGGACTTTTTATACCCATTAAATTCATTTGAAATTACAAATTTAAGAATTGCTTCCCAGATAGTTGTCACAGAGACAGTATTAATGCCTACAGATAACTTAAACATTGTCAAAACCACTATTAATGAGTGCGAGATTATCGATATGCATAGATCAACGAGTCTATTGCGCCTCAAATTCCTCAAAGTCTGAAAAGCTCGTTCGGTACTTTGATCGAACATTCTCAATTGGATAATTAAGGAATTTTGACGGTTTCAATTGCCCTGTGGCTCCCTCCCTCTCTCTCTGTATCTACGTCTAACCTCACCCCTACCCGACTAACAAGTTCCCTTTCTACATCCTGCATCAACTAAACTCTCCCATCTCCAATTCTTACGCCAAGGGTCCTCTAGCCATTTCCCAAACACAGGCAGGCATTTTGATAGTTTCAGTAGTCCTTTAGGTGACTTCAGGCCTCACAGAGGAGAAGAAATATCAAAGTGAAAAAATTCGAGAGGGGGTTGGAACAGAAGAGTGTTTCAACGATGTAAAAGAAAGACACAAACGTAGAAAAAAGATGAGGTGAGTACTGTGAAAGTAGTCGAATATGACATACAGTGGGGTGATGGTAGTTAGAAGCCAGAAGTCTACTGCCGGTTAATAGACTTTTTTCCGTATGAGTATACGTTGCCCAGGGTGCACCACGTGGAGGTAAGTTTATCGCACACCCCATTCCCAAACACATCAATCTCCTCTTATTTTCCTTGTTTTCTCTTAATCTTAAATCCCTTAAAACTGCCATCTTAATTGTGTTTGTGTACCCCCAGTTTAACGCCTGCAATAAAGACATACTGTTTTCCAACCAATTGCACATAATTCTAAAAAAGAAATAGAGAAGTATATACTTAGAGGTGGTTTGAGAAATACATAAACTGAGATAGCATAGCAGGTGGAAAAGCACAGTAAACTGACATAGATATGCGTGGTTGAAGATCGAAATAATGGCGTTGAATAGGAAAACTGTAAAAAATTCAAAGAAATATTAGTTCATTTTACTCTGATAGTCATTAATTTTTCTTATCAATATATCAATTTTCCAATTGCTAATAGTTTACTGCAAACGTGTTTTAAATTAAAGAAAATCATCCTGAAACACAGTTGATTTTTAATTATAGGGTCCCTAAGGTGACTATTTTGTGTCTGAACTTAGAAAATTCCCAAAATTTAAGCAAGAATTGGAAATCCCCTTTTTGCCTAAAGTGTTACTGATTGGCTATCTAGTGCCATCAACTGGTCAAAGTAGTTATCCATTTAAAGTGGCTCATTTCCAAAAAAGGGAAAAAACGAACAGGCAGGTTTACCCGATTCGGATTCTTTCGTGACTTAAAGTGCAGTTTGCAGCAAACTAAAATGCACCAATTTCCCCAAACCAAATCACTACTCAAAGAGTCAAAAGTATGAGACCGTATGTCAGTATGGCGGAACAGCCAGGGAAGTGTGTGTAACTACGAAAAAATGTTATTTTTAGCCTTTCAGATTATCCGTGTGGTGAAATAGAGTCTGGTTAAAATCAAGCCAGACAAATAAATTGAGGGTAACTCTTTTCGTCTAATAATTAAATCAAGTATTTCAAAATGAGACTTTCGAAAGCAAGATTCCCACATGGATAAAGAAATGACTCATTTCCATTATATAAGAACATTGCACATCTTTGATTCTTGAGCCTCTTGAACTGGTCTACTAATGATCATATAACTTTAAAAATGTCAATTCCACTTTCACAAATTGTACAGAAACAAGAAAATATTCGGCTTGAAAAGCGCTGGTGGTAGGGAACCAAACCTGTTGCCACACATTCATCTTCGAGTGAGGTGCTATTTTACTCCTCTTAAGTGGAATATAAAAATGAAAAAAATAGAACAATGACTTAAAATACCTTAATTCGATAATCTGCCCTATTTGTTAGAAGTGGAAGGGCGATGAAAGAGGCCATCTAATGGTCATCTTACACCATAATGAAATTTCAAGTTTATCCAAAATAAAAAATAATGATTTGAAGAGATTGGTCGCTGGTTGTGGAATATAATTGGATTAAAAGGCGAAATTCAAATGTGTGTGTGTGTGTGTGTGCAAAATTCCTAACTAAAGCTTCGATGTGAAGTGCTTGAACGTGCCAATCTAAATTTGGAGTAAAATTGAGAAATTTCGGCTTGAAAATTGATGACTGGACCACCAATATTGTTTAAATGTTACCCTTCCCCCGTACCCAATGTTTTTACAGTATTGATAAGACTGCTCAAAATGGCATAAAGCTAGTATGCTCCAATGTGATGTAAATGTGTGAGGCAAGTAATTCCCGATGTGCTTTTAAAGGCATCGTAGATTGAGATAATTTTAAGAAACTATGGAAAGCTAAATCACCATCAGAATTATGAATGGCATAATATATCTTGAATCCCTTTCAAAAGCAGTTATGAAAAGTAAAATGATTAGTAAATTATATTAGGTTGGCAACTAAGTCATTGCCGATTTCAAATAAGAAAGCAAATTCGGAATTTTTGTTTAAAAATATAACTTTATTCAATTAAATATTGGCCGTTCTTGTCGATCACCTTTTTCCATCGTTCTGACAGAGTAAAAATTCCCCGTTCGTAAAATGTCTGGTCTTTGCTATTAAAAAACTGAATTAGGTGTGATCCGACATCATCCGCGTTGTTAAAAATTTGACCATTTAAAGAGTTTTGCATGGAACGAAACAAATGGTAATCCGAAGGCGCAAGGTCAGGGCTATATGGTGGGTGTGACAAAACATCCCAACCCAGTTCCAATAATTTTTGCCGAGTAACCAAAGATGTGTGGGGCCTTGCGTTATCATGATGGAAAACAACACCCTTCCGATTTGATAATGCCGGCCGCTTATCTTCAATTGCATCCTTCAGTTTTTCGAGTTCTTCAACA
>UZAE01014046.1:6794-17127 GCA_900617975.1 Rodentolepis nana | reverse complement strand
GGGGGACTGATAAAAAAGACAGTTAATGCTGGCGATTATTTTAGTCAAGAGTGAAGTTGAATCCCAAATTGAGTGAATTAGATACCGTTATTTGGATGATTTAAAGCCAATATATATACCACAATAGACAACAGCTATTTAACCAACTTAAGGCATGTTACAAGTATGATTACTGCAACTCCCTTCACATCCTCATATTGATAGCAAATTTAATTTTAAGATGAATTATTTAGATCGAATTTAATAAGAAACTTGGCAATATTTGGGGTTTAAAATGGAGTGAGAATTAAAATTGATTGAGTATTTTTGCTTGCCAGGTGGTAATCTCGTTAAAGTGTCACTCCCAGACACAAGCTGACGGGGCCATTTGCGAGGAGGCGGGTAAAATAAAAAACGCCATTACTATCATTTTGATTAAAGAATAGTTTTGCCTTAAAAAATAGCGCATAAACTAAACTCGAATTGGACAAAAGAATGCATGGCTTTCAAATCCTCTTTTTTGTTACATCGAATGGAGAGAAAAGAAGTCTGCCCGACTTTGCGTTTACCTATAATTAGTCAAAGGGGGGTGTACGATAGACTTACCTCCACGTGGTGCAACCTAGACAACGTATACTCAAAGGGGATAAAAGGCAATAAACTGGCAATTGACTTGAAACTACCATGTCCCCACTGTATGCCATATTCGACTAGAGGGCAAATGATATCTAACATTTATTTATTTATACCAAATGGCAGGCTTTATGTTAGTTATTATTAGCCCTCTAGTTGACTTCAGGCTTCAAGAGGGAGGCGAACATTAAATCGAAAAAAGTCGAGAGTGGAGGGAAACAGAAGAGTGTTTTAAAGATGAAAAAGAGACAGACACAGAGGTAGATGAAAGGTGAGGTGAGTACTGTGCAAGTGGTCGAATATGACATACAGTGGGGGTGATGGTAGTTTGAAGTCATAGGTCAACTGCCGATTAATAGACTTGTTTGCCGCATGAGTAAACGTTGCCCAGGGTGCACCACGTGGAGGNCTAACATTTATTTATTTATACCAAATGGCAGGCTTTATGTTAGTTATTATTAGCCCTTTAGTTGACTTCAGGCTTCACAGAGGGAGGCGAACTTTAAATCGAAAAAGTCGAGAGGGAAGGGAAACAGAAGAGTGTTTTAAAGATGTAAAAAAGACAGACACAGAGGTAGATGAAAGATGAGGTGAGTACTGTGCAAGTGGTCGAATATGACATACAGTGGGGGTGATGGTAGTTTGAAGTCATAGGTCAACTGCCGATTAATAGACTTGTTTGCCGCATGAGTAAACGTTGCCCAGGGTGCACCACGTGGAGGTAAGTCTATCGCGCACCCCATGATAACTAAAATGAGGTCTGGTATTTGATATAAATAATGGTTTATAGCACTTTAACAGCCTTATAGTTTAAGTCTGAAGGTCATATTCATTGGAACTTATTCTCCTCCATTCATTAGCATTAGCAATATGTTCGTTAGACTTGGTTCTTCTTTTGTAAGTTTGTTAATAAATTGATCTCTTAAAGTGCATTCAACCAAGCCTATAAAATTGCAGCTTTAATGACAATTTATTTATTTCAAATGGCAGGCGTTTTGAAAGTTATCATTAGCCAGCTTTAATGACAATTAGATGATCTATTTGGCTATTTTTTGTTCCCACAAAATTGCCAATTTTGAGGAGGAATGATGTCCTACCAGCGATAAAACAGATTTAAGACTGATTTAAGAGGCATTCGAAAAGTAAAAAAGAGTAATTCAAGTAATAAGAATGGTCGGATTCATAGACTAATAGCAGAGATGATCAATTTCGAGTTTATTAATTGTCTTTCTTCATTCCATGAAGTGTATTTAATCTATAATTTTAATTTATTCCGGGTAAAGCTGGTAAATTCCGTTTTAGTGATCCCAAATTTTTAATAACACGCGAGAATGTTCGCCTAAATTCTATGTTCTAACACATTTCGGCCATTTTTCCATCTGCTCTATGAAGACTTACCGATATTTTGATTCCTAGACTTTATTATTACCTAGAAAGGTTTTATGAAAAGGTCTTTGTGTCACAATTAGAACCCTCAATTATTGTGTGTCGGTGGGCCACTCGTGATCGTTAGTATCGGCGATGTCAGATGTCACTTATTGAATATCCTATCTATCATTTAACTAAAATGTCTAAAAACCGGCAGTTGACATCAAACTACAATAACCCGACTTACCTTACCCTTTTCTCTACCTTTATGTCTGTCTCATGGGGTGTGCGATACACTTACCTCCACGTGGTGCACCCCGTGGTGCACCCTGGGCAATGTATACTCATGCGGCAAAAGTCTATTAACTGGCAGCTAATTTCTGACTTCAAACTACCATCACCCCACTGTATGTCATATTCGACTCCTTTTACAATACTCACCTTACCTTTTCCCTGACTTTGTGTCTGTCTGTCTGTCTCTTTTACATCTATGGTTTATTGTTCTGCCCCCCTCTCGACTTTTGTCACTTTGATGTTCCTCCTCCTCCTCTCTGTGAAGCCCAAAGTCAGCTAAGGGGCCAATGATAACCATCAAAACGCCTGTCATTTGGTATAAATAACTATTTCTGGCTAACCAAATTATTAAGTCAGTTCAAGCGGAAAAAAACAAACAGTAACTGGCACTTCTTTGCTTTCAACCACTCCCTCTGCAGTTGTCTTGACCTGTTTGATTCTGGATATAAATTCTCCAAATTCTCCACTTTCATTCACTGAATAATATATTGAATTGTCTGTAATCCTAAACTCTCTACCCTCCCCCCCCTCCCTCCCTCCCTCCCTACCAAGTACTCACCAATTGATTGCGAAGGAATCCTGGAAGACGATGGACAGCTATTTGCGATGGTTCAAGTCCATCGTAATAAATACGGTGAAGGTTTAATGAACCGAAAAGACATTCTCCTCTTAAAGTAACAAGGCGAATCTTCAAACGATGTAAAGTGCCTGATCGATTGATGCAGTAGTAAATACGAAATTGTGGGCGTTTGAGTAATTAAATTACTCATCATAATTCTTTTATAACTATTGTCTCCAGCCTAGCATAAGCGTGATACAAACGTTGCCCAAGGTCATTTCCCTCTTGGTTAACTTATTGATTCAGGATAGATTTGAACGTTATTTGTCACGCTAATCCCACGTGAAAACCTTGCTTTATTACCTGGAATTGAGGAATGACCACAATTGAGTCACTTATTACTAAACTAAAGAATATAGTTACTTGCAGAATTTGCTCAGGAATGTAAGTAATTTAGGGTAATAATAACAACTACTTAAAATTATTCAATATGCAATATTTAATCTTAAATTATTATTTACCATGCAGCTTCATCTCCCCTGTGGTCCTTGACTGTGGCCATGTGTTCTGTTTCCGATGCACTTATCCTATATTTGTGAAGGGAATATTTGTAACCTGCGCCACATGTGGAAGAGAGAATTTGTTGTCTCAGATTAAGTTATGCCGGAAAACGCTAGAGGTTATGGAGTTGATCCACAAATACTCGCCTTCGACACTTCCCAATATAGATCGTGGGATGACAGATGATGACTTTGACAAAGTTCAAGCGCATTATTTAGCCGCTCCTATGGCTGTTTCAAGGTATGCATTTCACAAGAACAGCGAGAGGTGCACTTTCCCATATAAATGGGTATGTTTTTTGTTGGCATTTTGCCGAAAAAAGCACTAGCATGGCCTAAACTTTTTCATCTATCGCATTTCAGATGACCTGTTTCGCCAAAAAAATAGCCGAATGCGGATATCCAACTTTCATATATGACAAGGTGAAGAAATTACTTGAACCGGTGATTGCATATGAGGAAAAGGCATCTAGGATTTCTGAACGATGTAAAAAATGGCCCCACTGCCCAGAAGTGACATGTGATTACGTCCATCCCAACAATCCATGCCAAGATGGGGATGCTTGCCAAAATAGAGATACGTGCCTATTTCTTCATGGTGAAGACTATCTCCACATGTACGTTGTCGCGAGACCAGGTTGTGAAAATCCCGACAGAGACTAAAGTGCCTTTCCCAGAAACGTGCATCACCGACTAACAGATTTCATTTTGCCCACTTGGGATAAAATAAAAGAAATAACTCCTATAAGTCGTCTAGACTTTCTTGTGGGGTTTCTATTGAAGAACTTAAACGGCCTGAATTTTCAATAGCTGACCTTTTAATTCATTAAGGATATTGCTACTGATAAATTGGCAGTAGGTTGGGCTAAAAGTTGAACAGTTAATAGAATTTCCTGGCATATCTGAGCAAAATGATCTCACCAGGAGCGTAACAACTTGAAATTCCTGATATTGGAAAAGGAGGTTAACATAGTCACGATTTGGCTAACTCATCTTGTTCTTATAGACTCCTATGCCCTTACATTACATTTTTGCCTTCCTTCCACTAATTTGTTAGATTTATTATTATTGGGTTAGAATATTATCATGTCCCCGGGGGGTTAATTTACAATACAAATTTATAAAATATTGACTTCATTTTCTTGTTCTTAGCTGTAGGTGATGCTAAAAGTTCTTGATCTTGCATGTTCAACTACGAAAAATTTAATATGTCAACGAACTCTCTTACCTCAGTAGACAGCAAGTAAATGATGATGGTGATCCTGATTGACCACTAGGAAATCACTAAATGAAATCCATTCCTCAAGTGAAAATTGACAGCTCAATGCTTCATATATATAATTAAAGTAGGTTGTGTGATTTGCTGATTTAATTGTCAGCGTATTTTTGGCCAAAATGCACCGTTTCAAACCTTTTTGATTCATTTACTATTTAAATCATGCAAATAATTTCGATTGATAATTTCGCAATGACTAAACAAAGTTTCCAAGAGTTTACTAAAAGTGATACATATCCATCACAAATCCAATGTATATCATTCTAACTTATTATTATTTCAAATGGTAGGCATTATGATATTTATCATTAGCCCCTTAGTTGACTTCGGCTTTCACAAAGGGGAGGGGGAACATACATTTAGGCTTCAGTATCTCTGGGTTTCTGTCGTTGTCTTTAGGGCTGGACACCTAATCAGGTGAGTCTTCCCCATTTCCTCCTGCAGGTCACATAGGGACGCATGTTGGCTGAGTGTATACTCCTATTCTGTGAAGGTGCTTCGCCAGGCAATCATGTCCGATACGTAGCCTAAACTCAGAAACTGCTTCGATTCGTGGCCAGTCGGCTATGTCGGAGAGTGCAATTGTCCACTGTTTCACCTTTGTTCGAGCATTAGGTTCGTTGCACTATGAGGTCTTGAATTCTCTCCTGATTAAGTTCTTCATNATCGTGGGATGACAGATGATGACTTTGACAAAGTTCAAGAGCATTATTTAGCCGCTCCTATGGCTGCTTCAAGGTATGCATTTCACAAGAACAGCGAGAGGTGCACTTTCCCATATAAATGGGTATGTTTTTTGTTGGCATTTTGCCGAAAAAAGCATTAGCATGGCCTAAACTTTTTCATCTATCGCATTTCAGATGACCTGTTTTGCCAAAAAAATAGCCGAATGCGGATATCCAACTTTCATATATGACAAGGTGAAGAAATTACTTGAACCGGTGATTGCATATGAGGAAAAGGCATCTAGGATTTCTGAACGATGTAAAAAATGGCCCCACTGCCCAGAAGTGACATGTGATTACGTCCATCCCAACAATCCATGCCAACATGGGGATGCTTGCCAAAATAGAGATACGTGCCTATTTCTTCATGGTGAAGACTATCTCCACATGTACGTTGTCGCGAGACCAGGTTGTGAAAATCCCGACAGAGACTAAAGTGCCTTTCCCAGAAACGTGCATCACCGACTAGCAGATTTCATTTTGCCCACTTGGGATAAAATAAAAGAAACAACTCCTATAAGTCGTCTAGACTTTTTTGTGGGGTTTCTATTGAAGAAATTAAACGGCCTGAATTTTCAATAGCAGACCTTTTAATTCATTAAGGATATTGCTACTGATAAATTGGCAGTAGGATGGGCTAAAAGTTGAACAGTTAATAGAATTTCCTGGCATATCTGAGCAAAATGATCTCATCAGGTGCGTAACAATTTGAAATTCCTGATATTGGAAAAGGATGTTAACATAGTCACGATTTGGCTAACACATCTTGTTCTGATAGACTCCTATGCCCTTAAATAACATTTTTGCCTTCCTTCCACTAATTTGTTAGAATATAGGGTTGGCAACTAAGTCTTTGCCGTTTTTGTTGACAGATTCACTCTATACTTTCTTTTGTTTTGTTAACGTGGCCAGAGCATCTAACCTATATTTTTCTCTTACTGTATGGGCTTCTAGGTTAATTAGTAAAAAATTTGTTTTGTTTAGTTCTTTAGTTTTGTTTTTATCCCAATTTAAAAATGAAAGAACAGGACGTGCACTTCCGACACATTTTATTGTATTACTTCCGAAAAGGCAATAACGCATCGCAAGCACAAAAGAAGTTATGTGCCGTATGTGGAGATGAAGCCTTAAAAGAAAGGCAGTGTCGAAATTGGTTTGAAAGATTTCGTTCCGGTGATTTTTCACTGAAAAATTCACAACGATCTGGCCGCCCAGTCGAAGTGGATGAAACCCATATCAAGGCCATTATCGATTCAAATCGTCACAGCACAACACGAGATATTGCAGAGAAGCTCAATGTATCGCATACATGCATTGAAAAAAATTAAAAACCCTTGGTTATGTCAAGAAATTTGATTTATGGATCTCTCACCAGTTAAAGGAAATTCATTTGACGCAACGGATTAGCATCTGTGATTCGCCGCCACTGAAACGCAATGAGAATGATCCATTTCTGAAGTACCTAGTTACTGGCAACGAAAAGTGGATAGTTTATAACAATGTTACTCGCAAGAGATCATGGGTGAAGCAAGATCAACCAGCCCAAACAGTATCAAAAGCAGCAGAGATTCACCAAAAAAGATTATGCTGTCAGTCTGGTGGGATCACAAAGGAATTTTGCATTTTGAACTCATGCCGCAGAACCAAACGATAAATTCAAATGTGTATGTTGAGCAACTCGAAAAACTGAAGGATGCAATTGAAGATAAGCGGCCGGCATTATCAAATCGGAAGGGTGTTGTTTTCCATCATGATAACGCAAAGCCCCACACATCTTTGGTTACTCGGCAAAAATTATTGGAACTGGGTTGGGATGTTTTGTCACACCCACCATACAGCCCTGACCTTGCGCCTTCGGATTACCATTTGTTTCGTTCCATGCAAAACTCTTTAAATGGTCAAATTTTTAACAACGCGGATGATGTCGGATCACACCTAATTCAGTTTTTTGATAGCAAAGACCAGACATTTTACGAACGGGGAATTTTTACTCTGCCAGAACGATGGAAAAAGGTCATCGACAAGAACGGCCAATATCTAATTGAATAAAGTTATATTTTTAAACAAAAATTCCGAATTTGCCTTCTTATTTGAAATCGGCAATGACTTAGTTGTCAACCTAATAGATCGATTTATTATTGGCTTAGAATATTATCATGTACCCGGGGGGTTAATTTACAATACAAATTTATAAAATATTGACTTCATTTTCTTGTTTTTAGCTGTAGGTGATGCTAAAAGATCTTGATTTTGCATGGTCAACTACGAAAAATTTAATATGTCAACGAACTCTCTTACCTCAGTAGCCAGCAAGTAAATGATGATGGTGATCCTGATTGACCACTAGGAAATCCCTAAATGAAATCCATTCCTCAAGTGGAAATGGACAGCTCAATGCTTCATATATTTAATTAAAGTAGGTTGTGTGATTTGCTGATTTAATTGTCAGCGTATTTTGGCCAAAATGCACCGTTTCAAACCTTTTTGATTCATTTACTATTTAAATCATGCAAATAATTTCGATTGGTAATTTTGCAATGACTAAACAAAGTTTCCAAGAGTTTACTAAAAGTGATACATATCCATCACAAATCCAATGTATATTATTCTAACTTATAATTATTTCAAATGGTAGGCATTATGATATTTATCATTAGCCCCTTAGTTGACTTCGGCTTTCACAAACGGGGGGAGGGAGGGGGAACATACATTTAGGCTTCAGTATCTCTGGGTTTCTGTCGTTGTCTATAGGGCTGGACACCTAATCAGGTGGGTCTTCCCCATTTCCTCATGTAGGTCACATAGGGACGCATGTTGGCTGAGTGTATACTCCTATTCTGCGAAGGTGCTTCGCCAGGCAATCATGTCCGATACGTAGCCTAAACTCAGAAACTGCTTCGATTCGTGGCCAGTCGGCTATGTCGGAGAGTGCAATTGTCCACTGTTTCACCTTTGTTCGAGCATTAGGTTCGTTGCACTCTGTCCACGTCTCCTTTGTTCGAGCATTAGGTTCGTTGCACTTTGAGGTCTTGAATTCTCTCCTGATTAAGTTCTTCATTGTGTGGAAAGACATAGGCCGGCCAATGCCTTTCAAAATTGTTGTCGCCATTTTAACAAGTGTGCCTATAATGCCACAGTGTCTAGGGATCCATTGAGACACTACTGTTTTGTTTTTTTCTCACAGTAACTGCTAGCGCTTTTTACATTCGTTTATATCGGATGTTTTGGGCGGTTCTCTCTTTCCAGGAGAATTTAGTTCTAATTGTGGGTTCGAAAGAATTTTTGCTTTGATGAATTTCGTATCCAAGCAGCACAATTGGCATAGGGCTATCCTAATAGTCTCTAATTCCCCTTCAAATGAGGATCTATTTTGTACCAGTGTTGAATAGTTCAGAGTAAACACCTGCACTAACGTTTGATTGGTTTTCTATGTATGACCAATCAGTGAAGACTTGGAGCGATTGATCTACAGGATAGTTTACATTGAGTGTTCTGGAGGAGTTTGTGCTTTTCTGAAATGGTCAAGCAGTTGGGTGCAACATTGTACGTCAGTGTCTGCTAATGGGTTTTGGAGAAGAGAGAGGCTTTTTGGTTTACCATCAATTTGTAATGCTTTCTTCAATTCTATGTCTTTCTGTATCAGGACAGATTGAGTTTCAGATATCTTGGCTTATTTTCGTAAGTGCTGAACAATTTGTAAATGGGAATGTGCAGTACCTTCTCATACAGTATCAAGGCTCTCTATTTGATAATTGAGTGTATTGCGGTGTTCCCCGTGACCAGGAGAATTGTACCAGTGGGTGGTGATTTTATCCCTCCAGTAATTAGTCGTAATGCCTGGTCGTGCGTCTTCTCGAGTAGTTTGAGAATCATCTCAGAGGCTGTAATGAGAGCAAAAGGTTTGTGAACTTAGACCAGTCAGCCTTCTTGAAGTTCCATGATAGCTTGGTTGGCATTTTCGATGTCATGCATTTGCTGCTGATGGTGACACTAGCAATGACGGGTTTGTGACCAGAATTAGGATCGGAAATTACCTTGCGTTGTGTACTCTCGCTGATGTCGTTTGAAGGCAGGAGTAAGTCAGGAGTTGTTCTGGTTCCATTTTAGTGCAGATATGTAGCAGGGTCCTGATGGCTTTAAATAAATTCTAGAGGGCTGGTTTTTAGCATGTCTTCAATTTCCTTAGCTGCTGTGTTTAGGTTCTTATAGCCCCATCTGGTGGAAAGGATGTTGAAGTCTCCAAGTACTACAGTTGTGTGTGAGATGTTTGGAAGATCGAAATTGGGTCTATTTTGGGATGGATTATAGACCGCGTATATCTTGAAGTGTTTGTGACATTTCCAAACATTTATTCTGTTTATTTCGCATATAACTAGCATTGAGCTCATACTCTTGATTATTTCGCAGTGTGATGTGAGGACTTCTTTTACTCCAGTCAACATTCCGCTTGCCACCTACCGGTCTTTAGGTAGGAGGTATAAGGTGTAACCTGGGAATTGGTATTATTAGAGTTTGTCATTTGTAAGGTTGGCTTCCGAGATTGTGAGTATGTCTACATCATAGGTATTCAGGATTTTCTGGATTTGGATCTTCTTGTCTTGTGACATCCCTCCAGCATTCCAATGAAGGATCTGTAGAAGTTGTGATTCGCCCTGACGAGGGCGATTTCTCTCGTGGTTTCTTTTCAGGTTATTCATAGTAGTTTAAAGTGAACTACCGGTTTATAGACATTTAGTGCCTAATGAGTATGCTTTGCCCAGGATGTACCACTCTATGTCATAGTCAGCCACTTTCACAGTACTCATCTTACCTTACCTTTTCTATGCCTTCGTGTATGGCTGTCTAATTTACATCTGAGAAACCCTCTTCTATTCCCCCTCTTGGCTCTTTCTCATTTTGATGTTCCTCCTCCCTCTGTGAAGCCCGAAGTCAACTAAAG
>UZAE01014045.1:6538-17142 GCA_900617975.1 Rodentolepis nana | reverse complement strand
AGTCTTGAAAATTAAATTACATTTTATCTTTCCAACTTGAACTTCGTCGAAGAGAATGCCCACAAGAAGCCTCCATAGATTCCAAGCTTCCAAAGTGTGCAGCATCAAGAGCAGCATTCCAGCTTTTTCGGAGTACTCTCTGCTCCACTGCACTCATTGTATTGGCCTGGCGTATTGGATCCTGGGCTGTAAGAGCGGTAGCAGCTCTCTGAAATACCATTTTGTGTGTATATATTAGGAAGATTAATTTTTCACTTTACTCTCAATTACTCGAAAACTCCGGGGTGTGTGATAGACTTACCTCCACGTGGTACACCCTGGGCAACGTATTCTCATATGGCAAAAAAAGTCTATTAACTGGCAGTTGACTTCTGACTTCTAACTACCATCACCCCACTGTATGTCATATTCCATCATTTCAGCCTTACCTTTTACTCAAAATTTGTGCCTGTCTGTCTCTTTTACATCTGTGAATCATTATTCTGTGCCCCCCTCTTGATGTTTTATCACTTTGATGTTTCCCCTCCTCTGTGAAGCCTGAAGTCAGCTAAAGGGCTAATGATAACTATCAAAATGCCTGCCATTTGAAATAAATAAACATTAGGACGATTTATTTAAGTTGTCCTTAGTAGAACACATTTTTAATCAACAAAACTTAATTTTGTAAGTGGAAAAAACTGACAAATGTGATCTTAGACTTGCGAACTACAAAATATGGAATCAGATCGTCATGATTTACTTGATTAAATTAAAGAGCATTTAATTAGTTTAAATCATTTTAAATATAATTCTGTTTAATACCCGTTATCATTTTGCCCATTATAAACTGTTTTCTAACAAATAATATTTACAAACAATCCAATATTCTTTTAAACATTTCAATAAACTTTGCTCACTGTTTTATTATCTATACTTGATTTTTAAATATTTTCAGCTTTTTAAAATTAAAGGAACTTGGAAAGAAATACCTCCCCCCCTACTCGTGTAAAGTGGAATTTGAAACGCACCAGAAGGCGTTGACATCACTCAAATGGCATATTGGAAAGTTTTACTCGCGTAAAGATTGTTTGATGACTAATGTACAATAAAGAATACCCAATTATCATCGGAAAAAGAAGATTAATAATGAAAACGAAATTCTTAATCTAAACGTTTTATACTTCACAAATTTAAAATATCTACTGTGTTTTATAAACGCTTCTAACTTTTGGATTGTCTGTTATGTCTCACTGTCGCCATGTAATCAACAAATGACTTATTGTATTTAATATAACTTCACCAAAATTTTCAATCAAATTAGCAAATAAATTTCTTCATATTAACTTCACGGTTGTAGGTTTTAATTATTAAGCACATAATATATTTCCCACGAAATAGTTTTTTTGTATTGGTTAGTAGATTATAGGGTAATCTTTTTAAATGATTTTATGTATTTCTAAAATAAATTTTCGCAAAACATTCATAAGTGATATCTGCAGTTTGGTCTTGGCATTAATAACTCATGCAGCTATTTAAATACATGAAAACTACGATCAAACTTTTAAAAATTACCACGATTCACTATAAGCGTGCTAAGAGAATACTCTCAAATCGCACATTTAGGGTTTTAAATTACAATATTAATCGGAAAAGAAAAAAGGGGTGTGCGATAGACTTACCTCCACGTGGTGCACCCTGGGCAACGTATACTCATACGGCAAAATAGTCTATTAACTGGCAGTTGACCTCTGACTTCAAACTTCCATAACCCCACTGTATGTCATATTCGACCCCTTCCACAGTAATCATCTAGCCTTTTCTCGGCCTTTGTGTCTGTCTGTCTGTTACATCTGTGAATCGCTCTTCTTTCCCCCTGTCGAATTTTTCTCACTTTAATCTTCCTCCCTTCTGTGAAGCCCGACGTCAACTAAAGGGCTAGTGATAACTGTCAAAATGCCTGCCATTTGAAATAAATATAAATAAATTTTTAATTTAAGGCTAATAGTACTTTATTTAATGAGGGAAGTTTAGAATTACCTCAAATATCGCCTAATTCTTATTGCGATGCGATTTGGAGTTTATGCTATAATCCATATCATGTTCATCAAGATGGTCACAAATCACAGAACCCAATAAAAGTGCGTCAATGCTCAAAAGGCAGACTTTATACCAATATTAAGAACCCTGCAATTTAGTAGATTCAAACCAAAATAAGCAAATTTTGTGCACTATTAATAACAATTGTTAATCTATATTTTTTGGATACAATTTATAATTTTATCCAACATTTTTCATCAATTTTAATTAATGAATTGGAGATATGAGTATCCCGACCATTGTACTTTAGAGTTGCGTAAAAAACGGATACTTATAAGAGGACATCAAAATAATAATAACTTAATAAAGACTTGCATTTAAATTCGAACTAATAATCCCAGGTTGATGGGTAAAGTTGGCCAGCTTGATGATTACCGCTCTCTCATTAAACTTGCTAAGTGACTTCGGGTTTGGAATCACAGCATTCCCACCAATCAGCTAAGGCACAATTGTATATCCTCAATTCACTTGCCGCGCTTCAATACTTCCGAGCTTACACTTTTTAGATTTATCGGTAACTAAGCGATGTGTCTGACAAAGTAAAGCAATGATAGAGAGCATATTTCTAATTTTTGTTTACGCTTCAGAACATCTGTCCAACTAGGATTTAAATGATAACCTCAAATAAAGGGATAAAAATATCCAAACTAAGTATTTTCTTGTTAAATTAGAAAAAAATGGTCTTGTAGAATATATATGCCTTTCAAATTCAGTTAAAGCGAAGATACAGCATTGGTGTCGGATAAATTACAGAAAATTCTAGACTAATCTGTAAAAATTTTCCAGGTTCCAAATTTTTAGTATACCTTTATTCTTCGAGATAAATGTTTCATTTTAACCTTTAAAATGAATTGGCCTGCCCCAAGACAAACTAAAGTATTCTCTCCTTAAGCAGAAATGAAATAAATCACCTTGGAAGCAAGCAAGATGCAATTTAGGGAAATAAATCAAGGGCGAAATATCCTAGTCAGACGGGACATAAAATTAATAAAGCACTTAGTATAATGTATAAATGTTTGATAAAGTAAAAGGAAGGCGTCCAATAAATATTTTATAAGAATTCCGCTCGATTCCAGGTAACGAGGTTAATTTGTATAATAATGAAAATAAAAAAACACTGCTTTTGGAACATCTTCCTTAGTATCGCATTCATGAAGGAAATTGATTTTTATCATAGGCAGGATAGAAATAAATTTCTCCTAGTGAATTGAGAACGTTTATCATGATTATATGGGATCGAGAAAATGCAAATTGAGGTGCGGAAAACATTAACCAGCGTTAAAAATTCAATCGATGGACCAAGGGAATTAGCGAAGAAGAATTTAATCACTAATCTAAAAGACTGAATATGGCAACTGCGCTTGGAAATATAAAGTAATGAATTGCCACATGTAAAACAAATGCCCTTCGAATGGCAAATTGTGTCGCTCGCACCCCGTGGGGTGTTGCCCATTTCCCTTAAGGCGAATCCATACTTTCGCCAATAATTGGCAACCCGCTTCTGTAGAATTGTGGCGATTGCTGCATATCCCTGCACACTTTTCTTACCTCACGCGCCTTCATCGTAAAAGTTGGTTAATTTGCAAAAGTACAAAATGCTACCCCCACTGTATTCACTGCCTTGGTGACATTTTTGCGGTCATCCCCCACTAACCCGCTCCCCAAGATTGACCTGGAACTATCTTTACGATCTGAGAGAGAGAGAGCGAGTGAAGAAAGTTGCGTCTTTGAACCAACGCTAACGTTTGCCTTACATTAATTTTAAAATGAAAGCCTTTCGCAGTCTCTCACTTAGATATATTTGGTGTTTGATGGGCTGGTTTTGGGCAAATTGTTTATGGATTGTTGGTTCCTTCAAGTCTTAACTCAAAATTTGTCCTGTAGGAGCAAACTAATGAAACTTTCTATCAATTTTTTTATTAAAGGAAAAATTTTGAACAAGAAAAATAGCTTCTGTTACTAATCACGCGCTGAATTGTCATCTGAATTGAATAATGCAGCAAAAAATTCAAAATTGGTTTGATATTAACATGGCTATTTACTAAGAAGCTAAGATCATGGTTTCAATTAAAAATCTGTGGACTATGCACATCTTACATAATTCAAAATGGTCGATTTAAATCTTAACAGTACTTGCATCGATAATCGATTGGGAAAAAAGGCATTTTATTCTGGGCAATCCACTCTTAATCTCCAATGGCTGCATTCTAGAGTTAAAATATTTTGAAATAAAAACACTATTGTTTAATTTTCATGTTCAGCAAATGTGCCTATATATATGTAGAAATTCACTGAAACTCGATAGTTTCACGCCTAGATCACTTAAATATTGTCCACTTTCAAATTTGAAGGCTTGAAATCTCGCTAACATCAATGAAGCTTCAGGTTGATTTATAATTATATCAAGTTGTTTAATCTGTTTGGTAATTTAAGCACGAAATTTTATATGGAATTTTAAATTATAATTTTTACACTTTAGCGAGTTAGGGCATTAGATCTTAAAGCAGAGCGACTGAAAACAGATAGGCAAAATACTTAAAAGGTTTTAGGGGATGTGAGTGGAACTGGGAAAGGGGGTGGGGGTGGGGGGGGAGGTGTGTGGGGGGAACGGTCCCAAGAAATATATCGATTTCATAATATTCTTCGAGTGAATATTTCATTGCGCCATGCTTAAAGATTCAACTTCATGATCTTCTGAAATGTTGATGGAATTCTTATCTGCAATGCTCAGAACGTTTTGGTCAGTGGTTTAATTATGATGGTTTTTATGAGAATGAGAATTCCGGCAGTTGGCATGATCTTAGGCGTTGAAAGAAAAACAACAGGTATTTAATCTTATCTTGGTAAAAACCCCTTGGTGAATTCAGAATGATTTCCCATGCTCCCATAGTACCCAAAGCAAGTTTAATATTTGGGCAAGAGCGAGGCTAATTAGCATATTGCATAATATGCAAAAATGCTAATCCACATGAAGTCAATTAGCAAAGCTCGCATTATTAACCTCTTGATAGCGTTTCTTAACACCATTGACACAATCCCTGGATAATTAGATCTAATTCTTGATTTTTTTTCATTAAATGAAATCAAATGTATTTGTAAAACAACTTACAAAATATGCCCTGAAAGTGAGATTGTATTACACCTGTTGAGGAATATCAATGGCTCACGAACTAGTTATTTAAACAATTAGAAAAATTTGAAGTTACAAAATATCGATAAAAATGCACAAAAATGCACTGAATTAACTAATGCAAGAATATTCTGCCATTCTTACTGAACAATCCGAAATATCATCGCACCCTATCCGGAATGGTGAAAAAATGGTACACATTGTTCGTGGTTTGGTGTTAACTAACTTTGAAAGTACCTTAGGGATTAGGCTGAACACTGGCTGACGTAAAGAGAAAAAATTCATTTTAAAATATATAACACAAGTAATCATTATTTTCAATTGTTTAAAAGTTGTAAAGTTAAAAAATTTCTCTCAAAATTCATCCGAATTCCTAGATAATAAAAAGTAAATTAAATTAAGAGATCCAACGATGTAACAAAAGTGCCATTTCTAACCAATCCTTGAAATGTTGCCATAATTCATGATATACTATTAATGTGGGGGGGGGGGGGGGAATTTTCTGCTCATCGTCAAATTTTGCACATTTAAGAAATGAAATTAAGTGAAATCGAACATAGGACAGAGTCATTCAAATAGTAAGGTCCTTTCACTTTTCGTTTACAGCACCTTAGGTAAACGCGTTAATAATTAAACTTTACAACAATTATTTTCAACAGTAGCAACATTATAGTGATAAATGTGCAGCTTTCGCTTATTCACTTTCACGTTAGTCCAAAAAAGACAAATTCTACATGACTGGCAGGCTTCCATTTTAAACTGACAAGTGTTGTGCATTTGCTTAAAACTGTTAGTTAAATAAAATGCCCAAGAGGCGGTGATATTTAAAATTCAATTAATTTGCATCTTCACTGCGAACTTACGATAAACTCCTCTTCATCTCCAATATCCTCAGGGGATATGCCAAGCAAACGAGCCCATTTCTTTGTGTTGCTTTGGGGTGACTGTCGTGTTGTACTATCCGGAATGGTGAAATTACTTGAACCGAAAATTGTGGAACTCGAGCCAGTGTCAGAGATAGGTTTAGGCTCTTTATCTGCAACTAATTCCGAAGTCACATCTGTTGGAGAAACTTTGTGTTGGCAAACGCATTGATCAGATGTGGAAACATTATCGTGAGATTCCAAGGCGGATTCGAGTTGGTTACAGACAGTGAGACGACGAGTGACTTCAACCAGTCGTTCAACACTGGAACTGAGGTGGGAAGTAGAAGAGTAGTTTTCTGTTATCTCAATATCTGGCACCTGAAGAGGATCTGCAGTGTGAGGATCACTCATTTTTGAAGATCATTTGGGAATTTGGTAGACCCAAAATATCTGCGCCTGGTACTTTTATGGGTGTGTGTCTCTACCTATCCTATGCTATTCTGTGTCAATGTGTATGCACGCTTTCAAGAGCAAGTGAACGCATGGGAGGCAAATGCCTAGTTTTGCCAGTCACGCTACAAACGCATACCGGTAGCCAATGAATGCGGACGTGGGGAATGGCGTGGCCAATCACCTACTTGCATTGGGCTAAGGTCATTACATTATGTGACTAGTGATGGAAATATTGGTAAAATAAGTTTTTTTTTAATTTAGTTGTGTGAAATAAAGAGATTTTCTGGGAATTTAATTAATTTTCCTATTAAAAATCAGCGTTGCCTGATATATGTGTTTATATACTGGAATAGCACCTGGTACTCAAGAGGTGCAAAGTTTGAAAAGCTCAAATGGTTTATTTCAAAATCCGAATTTCTAAAAATCCAGTGGCCCAAGGCTTTTAATAAAGAAATAAAAAATAAGGCTTTCAGCAATGTAATTTGTCCACTCCTGGCCGAAATAAAATGGAATATGGGTGTTTTCGAAATTTTTTTAGTTTATTTACTTTAAAAAATCATAAATTTGAAAAGAGGAGAGAACGCCTTTTACCTTTTTATCTAGGTTTCTATTGAGAGGTAAATTCAATTCTGAACTGTGACAGGTTGTCAAGCATTTCCAAGAAAAATATTAGTATCAACATGGTAACTGATTGTATTCCTTTGGGTTTTTTTTCCTTTTACGCCTTCTCAATGTGACATCTATTTTCAGAAAAAAAATGTTTTAAGCTTTATTCCGAGATTTTTCTCTTCATTTCAAACAAATGAATTTCGTTATTACCATCTGATTCACAAAGTTACGTTTCATATCTACTAATTAAAAGTTATTACAAGGCCTATCAAGGAATATAACATAAACTACTCGGGTTAAGACGTGGCAATGCAAAGCTGAGAATTTTCGGATTCAGAATATTAAAGTATGATTTGTAACGCTCTTGAATGTTATGAAACCACAATGCGGTGTAATAATTTCTTTAAGCAAAAAAAGAATGTCCATATTTTATTGATTCACTTTTGCCTGAGATAACCATTGAAGAGAAATTGAACATTTTATGATTAAAGCCAATACTTGAAATAGCGTAGCGCAGAGATCAGTGGTATGGAAACTTTGTTTTATTACCGAGGTTATACCAATATGTGAACATTGCCATTTTGGGATTAATTTACTCTCTCAAACTTTGGAGAGAAAATGGACTTTGCTTGGCAAAACCCAACCATCCTAATTGAACAAACGGCCAATAAACGCTGGATTTGGTGGGCAGAAACACACTCACCGATTCTGGCGGCGAAAAATAAAGTTTGAAATTTAAAATGTCGAAAACCCATTGCGTAAATGCTAATTTCACTGAATCTTGGAAACGAAAACAAATGAATCACGACTCTCAGATATTTTGAATTTCCTCTTTTAGAAACTCCCCTCTTCACTGTTGAGCTGACTTACTTGAGTATACATCTTAATCTAATGTGATGTTATTGGAATTAAATTAAAAAATAGGTCAATTAGAGATTGGAAAAGTATCTACGGAGGTCTCAAATATATGAATTAGTTACCCATTAACTTAACCCATTACTAAAATTAAAATGTTCTTCCAAATTCAGAGTACATGGTTCATCAGCTGAAATTCAGTCAATGTCCTACAATTTCGATAATAAATGGTGAATACGTTATTTTTTTTTAAATTATCATGTACTCTTCACTACTTTCATCTCAATTCACACCGCTACAAACAAGGAACAAGATTTTTTAGCAAACTTTTAATTACTCAAAGCATTTAGATTTATGCAATATTCAGTTTCTTCAGCGTACTTCAAGACATAAAACTATCTTATTGGTCATGCAGAAGTTAAAAAATCCGCTGCTTTAAATGCGCCTTTTTTCTAGACTACAGATCGAACTTGTAATGGCCACGTAATTGATGAAATTTTGGCAGTAAAACTTCAAGTGGTCGCTGACTTACAGCCAATTCAAATAATGTTTAAAATCATGTGTAATATCTTGAATATATATATATATATATATTTCAAATGACAAGCGTTTTGATTCTTGTCAATAGCCCTTTAGCTGACTTCGTACTTCACAGTGGGGAGGAACAACAAAGAGAGAAAAAGCTGAGAGGGAGGGCGGAACAGTGATTCACAAATGTCAAAGAGACAGGCAGACACACTGGCAGAGAAATGGTAAGATGAATACTGTGGAAGTGGTGGAATATGACATACAGTGAGGTGGTGGAAGTTTGAAGTCAGAAGTCAACTGCTGGTTTATAGACTTTTTTGCCGTATGAACATACTTTTCCCAGGGTGCACCACGTGGAGGTAAGTCTATCGCACAGCTGTCCAGGGTGCACCACGTGGAGGTAAGTCTATCGCACACTCCATATCTTGAATATATTAATCCGAATTACAATCTGTATTAATTTCTAGGTGCTCCAAGTACTGCTATGTAAATATATTACTGAAGCAAAAATTATATACCTAGATGCGTTGAGCTGTAGATTGATCGATCGACGAGGTCTCTCTCTCCCCCCTCCCCTATTGGTAAATACCTTTTTCCAGTCAGGATTTTATTTCCTCCATTATATTGAAACCCATGGCTTTTAATATCACCTATTAAAGTACTATATTGCCTCAACCTGTAGTAACCCAAGATACGTATTCGACCACTGCTAGGTTACTTGTTCACGATAAATTGGAGAGAGGTACATACTCAACTTATGGACAGTGTTAAGGCAGTTTAGATGGAGAAATGGGTGCATTTTTTCCACATAGCCCTGTAGTCTAGTTTCTTGTCAGGGTCAGTAAATATGAGTCGAGAAATGAGTAAAATGAACACTTTGCAAGTTTGCAATATTTATCTAAACTATCAAGAGAAGAGGTAAATTACTTGAAGTTATTTGCAATCATTGGGGCAAGAAATATTTTGAGATCTCGTAATCTAACTGAGCACGCAAGCACAGGCAGTCAGTTAATAATGGAGGCCACGTTTATTCTAAACCAAAAACGGTAAACGGAGAACAAGCTGCTCCCAAAAGTCAAGATCAGAAATAGAAAGAAAAAACAGCGTTAATGGCAATAGAAAAAATAACCTTTTTTAGAAATGACATTTGCTATGTAAGGAGAGGCCAGTGATGCATTATTTGCATTAGACCTGGTAAAACTAATCTGAAGTTTCTAATTCTGTTTCGTGCATTCAATCCTCTTGGGTGAAAAAATTCCAAATTTGAATATCGTTTACCTATGGGGCATATAAATCTGATTAAGGAGGTGCTAGTTTGGGTAATTTAAGTGAGACTTGTGCTGGCCAAGATAAAATATTAAAATTAAATTTTGCTACAATAATTTGACAAGTCTATCTTGTGTAAGTTTTTCGTTCTTCACATACCTTGAATAGATTAGTACACATGCTATCGAGAGAAAATGCGGGAGCATATTTTGTAATGATGTGAATTTTTTCTAATTGCGACATGAAAATCACTTAAACCAAAACAAAATTTTGCTATGCGATAAGGTGTTTTATAAAATAAATAGTAATGATTAGCAAATGATCTATTTTGCAAGACATTTCAAAATTAGTATTTCCAAGTTTTAAGCCATTGCGGTTGAAAATATGCCAGCCAAATGATGGCGTTATTGGACGATAAATGTAATTATTTGCAATTTCATGCAATATTATAATTTACCTGCTACTCTGTAACCTCTAAATGAGCGAATACTTTGTTTAAGTTCAAAATTTAGATTGCAATCCAGCTCTTGATCAATTTTGAAATAAAGCGAATAAATAGTCGGATAAAGTGCATAATATTTTGAATATAGAACCAGAATTTATAAATAAATCGAATTTTAATTTTATAAAACAATTATTTTCTATTCCTTTTCACATTGCAATAGAAAGAATTTTAAATGTGACAATTTAATTTCCAGTCATAATTGAATTTATTAAAATACCATAAACCTCTATTTCTTACCCTTAACACAAAAGGCATCTAACTGATTTTAAATAACATTTTGAACTTATTCAACCTTTAATAATAGATTAATATATTT
>UZAE01014044.1:5545-17147 GCA_900617975.1 Rodentolepis nana | reverse complement strand
CACTCAGCATATTCAGATTGATAAACCCAAAGCCATCAGCTGTAAGAAGAGTGGCAAATATTTATTTTTATTTACTGCAATATTTCCAATCATCATTCATTTGAACTGTCTTCTGGGCTCTTATATTTACATTTAGAAGGGTGTGCGATAGACTTACCTCCACGTGGAGCACCCTGGGCAACGTATACTCATACGGCAAAAACGTCTATTAACTGGCAGTTGACCTCTGACTTCAAACTACCATGACCCCACTCTATGTCATATTCGAGCCCTTCCACAGTACTCATCTAGCCTTTTCTCTGCCTTTGTGTCTGTCTGTCTTTTACATCTGTGAATCGCTCTTCTTTTCCCCTGTCGAATTTTTCTCACTTTAATGTTCCTCCCTTCTGTGAAGCCCGAAGTCAACTAAAGGTCTAATGATAACTATCAAATCCCTGCCATTTGATATAAATAAATAAATATTTACATTTAGAATTAACATGTCACGGTATTTGCTTTTCTTTGACCACCAATAATGACAATTGGAAATTCTAAGAACTATTTTTATCCTAATAATCATTTTTATTTTTTTCTATCTCCAGCCAACAATTTTGAGGTTGCCTGACTTTTGCATTTCCTTAGAAATTATACAGACCTTCTACGGTTTTAACAGCTCTGTTTTCAATAAAATTATTTGAAAACAACTAAAAATTCAGCCAAAAGTCTTTTTACACTCACCTAACCATTAATAAAAAACGCATACCGGGACGATGCGGTTATATTGAACTCCCAAAGATCAAAGTACATTAACCGTAGAATCTTAGCCAGACTTTCTCCTATCGGCATTTTAATGGCGGAGGCTTCCTTTCTACTTTCTCTTGGTAACTGATGGATCAAAATAAACTCTCATCTAATGGAACTGTTAAGAGTTAAATGACAGACCAAATGCATACGTCTGTAGGAGTTCCCATTGGAAACTGGTAGACCAACTGTCCATATCGCTGCTTATCTTTGAGAGAACATAATTTTAAGAGTTATGAGTACACATTAACAGCAAGTAACTGCATTAATAATGCAAAAGGCAGTAACGGGGAAGCATGCGCCACAAAGAGTTCGATAAGGTTTGCGCTTCCACATTATGTGGCATTTGTGGACATTTTAAATTACACCAGAGCGTTACAGGTTGCTGTTCCTCTCTAGGCCTTCGCCCCCCCCCCTCTCATCAACCCACCACCCCCCCCCCTCTTGCGTCTCCATCCCGAGGGTAAGTTTTTTTATTCCTGCTGCTCCTCGCTAGCAGACATCTACACAGTAAGACGCAGAATTATCATGGAGAAGTTATCAACGACAGATTGCTGTAATAGCCACCGCCCTCGCTTATAATGGAAGCATTCACCTTAATTAAGAAGATGGTTTCACTTGATATAAAAATGCTAATGTCAGAACCAATTAAGACAAAGAAATGCGCTGTTAATATGATTATGAATACTTTAATAGAGGGGGTGTGCGATAGACTTACCTCCACGTGGTGTACCCTGGGCAACGTATACTCATAGGTCAAAAGTCTATAAACTGACAGTTGACTTCTGACTTTAAACAACCATGACCCCCTTTCTGCCATAGTCCACTTTCACAGTACTCATCCTACCTTTTCTCTGCCTTTGTGTCTGTCTGTCTCTTTTGCATCTGTGAAGCACCCTTCTCTTCAACCTCTTGAATTTATCTCACTTAGATGTTCCTCCTCCTCTCTTTGAAGCCCGAAGTCAACTAAAGGGCTAATGATAACCATCAAAACGCCTGCCATTTGAAATAAATACATATTTTAGCCCTATAGGGGTGGTTGGTGATTGTGCTAGTGCTCACTTCTCAAAAGAACTTACTATCAATAAGTGGAATTATATTTCGATAAGAGACATTCTAATAATCATGGACTTTTGTACGATTCGAAGCGTCCAAAAATGAGAAACTCGAAGCTTCTATTTGAGCAGTGATACCGCAGCACCCAATAAGCAACTTACTATTTCATTAATTCTTGAAAGATTTCTCTTGACTGGGAACTTCACAGCTAGAGCAATCGGAATTGAATTAGTGTGTAGTAATTGAGCTATGATAGACCCCATCCGCATGAAGAACCTTTCCTCACTTTCAATAGATTTGTCTTTGTCATTATCTTTTTAATACCAATCTCCCAAAGCGCCCTTGATATCTGGTGGCTTAAAGGAAGCTATATAAGATTGCAAGGTTTTTAATTAGATCTCGAGGATGGAGCCAATTTTGCCAATGAAAAAAAAGGAATTGCAGAGCGGGCAAGGTATGGTCTTGCGCAATCCAAACAATAACAGATTATTTTAAATAAATAAATGAATAGATAAGAGGGGTGAAATTAATCCAAACAGTACAATATTTAAAGCCCATATTTTACAAGTTATAGTGTTTATATACTACCGTTAGTCTGTAAAATCAATCAATTAGTACTTCAATTACACACCTCGGGTGTGTTCGAGTAGAAAATGGAGTTAAAAAAGTGTGTTAAGATAAGTGGGTGGGTATGAGTGAGTGTGTTTGCGAGAGAGAGAGAGAGAGAATACAACGGAAAATTCTACCTTGGATCATTTAAGTGGAGCACCGCGGAGAGCATTTCAATTCGCCCCAAGGCAGCCATTAGATGAATCGGCAGGATGCCTCCCGCTCCAGGAAGCAGCAACAAGTGCCCTCCCTCCTAGAGAGTTGCAAGACAATACACACACACAAGTATTAGCAGTCAAAAAAAAACAAAACAAAACAAAACAAACCGCCCAAATTTGTGATCTTGAACTGTACCGCTGACCAATCAATCAATGTCAAGGGTAAATTGATAAGTGCTACTTTAATAGTGCAGACAGCCTGATTTAACCCAAATTATTCTTTGAAAAATGTACCCAACCGCACTCACGCGCGTCCCACAGCAGCAGCCTGATGACGTCGACAAGATGAGTTTTGGTGGGATATCAGGCGAAGATCATAGACGCTTTGGACATGTTTCAAAAGGCAATAGCGCGCCTTCTATTACGAGTCTAGTACCTGTGGAGCATATTTTGAAAGAGGACCGCGTACGGTCTACCAGGGCTTTAAAGGATTAACACATGACTGCAATTCTAAAAAGAGTTTGCTCTAATGAGTTACTAATTTTACTTTTTACCAAATGGAAATAGGCATTAATTTCCACTAAATGGAGAAGCTTAACTATGTTTAGAAAATAATGGCTGAGAAGTAAACACCATGGTAAATATAAGGACAGTGGTACTTGGAGAACTCGATAGAGCGTATACATGAGAGAATAGGCTTAATCCAGTCAGTCACACCACTTGAAATTGGAGATGAATTCAGCGTGCCCAAGATCTCCCTCCAGCCGGCCCCCTTGTCTAGTAGATGCTGTTAAAAGAGCGTGAAACTGGCCAACCAAGAAAGCCCCCCCCCCACTTTACTTTACTCAATTAGACTCAATTATGGGCAGACAATTAAAAGGAGTTTCAATGAACATTACTAAATGAAAAAGTTCAAGTTGTGTCTTCTACAACCACAGAGAGAAAAATATATCTGGCAGGCTGAAAAAAGTAGATAAACCACCTGCAGGGAACGGTTCGCTAGGAAGAGTTAACAAAAACACAAGCCCCGAATTAGCTGGCAAAGGGTTGTAAGCCTGGTTCATAATATTCGCGCCCCGTTCAACACATAAGCCAGCTCAAATATGTAAAATTAACTAGGAAGATACTCAAGTGGTGAATTTGAGAAAAATGTGACTAGCACACACGCGCACACAATCTCTCTCAAGTGGAACAGGACTGAGCGAAATGTAGCACAGGTAAATCAGATTATGACAGGTCAACGCAAGCAGGTCAAGACAAGGCAAAAAATCCTATTTGCACAAGTTTGCCATTCTCTCAAATAGTGCTGGAACTTGCCGATGTACGCTTTCTCCAAAAGAGGTCATTGTGTTCGGAAACTCGCATTCCGCCACCTCCCTTTTCCCCTCTAATGATGACTTTCAGGCGCCAGTTTTATTCATTGATGCCCAACTTTTCACTCAATGGATTATTTCCGATATGTGATTATCTGATAACTAGTGATAATAGGATTAAGTAGATCCTTTCTTGCAAAGTCCACGTGGAGGGCTGAATCTACTGGGTAACAAACACCCATCCTACTTCTCATAACAACTTGAAACTTTTATGAAGAAGGCATCGAAACGATTCGCTAATTGAAAAATATGCTGATATTTGGTATGTATAAACACAATTATAGAAAATTCATCGATTTAAGCATAGACGCATCGACTACTCATTTCACTAAGGGGTTCTCATCATTAGTAGAACTTCGCACTCAGGAAATTTCAATGGAAGTGATGAAGTTGTGGAGTTGAGTTCTGAGAAAATGACTAAAGATATATTATTGAATAAATATTATGATGGCTGTATACTCACTTTGAGGAGTTGATCAAAGACATCCTCCTGAAGAAGGTTCTTGCGAATTGCGGCCAAAATAGGCGTATCTTCGGCGGTCTGCAAGGCAGTCAACAACCAATCAGGACCTCCTGGAGTTTCCAGACGCCATTCTAATGGATTTCTTCGAGTTTCTAAACTATTTTCTCTCTTGACAACAGTTGAAATATCCACCGCATTTGGAAAGCACATGGAAGGCCGTGGGACTCCCTGAAGTCTGAAGCCGAAATCCAGAAGTATATGGATGATTGGGAGGTCAGCTCTTTCAATGGCACTTGAAAAGAAAAGACATCCAATAAACAATACCACTTGCAAGGTTATGTAGACATTTACCAATCCCATTAATGGGGTGTGCGATAGACTTACCTATACGTGGTGCACCCTGGGCAACGTATACTCATACGGCAAAAAAGTCTATTAACCGGCATTTAACTTCTGACTTCAAACTACCACGACCCCCCTGGTTGTCATATTCGACCCCTTTCACAGTACTCACCTTACCTTTTTCTCTACCTTTGTGTTTGTCTGCCTCGTTTACATCTGTGAATCGCTCTTCCGTTCCCCACCCCTCGACTTTCTGCCACTTTGATGAACCTTCCCTCTGTGAAGCCTGAAGTCAGCTAAATGGCTAATGATATCTATCAAAACGCCTACCATTTGGAATAAATAAATACCATTCCTATTAATCTAATATCACTGTCCAAATTAGACCCTAAACATAAACTTTAATTGGTTCTTTGTAACAAATTAACTGAAAAACAAAAGGCAAGTTTTAGCTAAAAATTTGATCAATCGAAATGGTTTTCCAAATGACTTATCTATCAACCTCTGATTTCGGAGTTTTACGCATATTTGTTGATAGACGTATTACATATTTAGCTAAAGAGTGCCCTGGATAGAAACTAATAACTTTCATTAAAATGGACATTAGGACATCTATGGTGAACTCTCAATCACAAAAAAGCAGCAACCACTATCGACCATTCGACAAAATATAGAAGAATATTGAATTAGGAGTCCATAAAAGTGACAGGTCTAGCTAAAAATGTCAATACATCCGAATGCCTACTGCATAACATGGTAAATCATATAATTGTATGCTTTTCCGGAAGCATTAATGTAGCCATAACAGAGGTGTTTGGATTGATGAAAGATCGAAAATAACAGAAGAGGAACATATATCACAAACAAAAGTCCATTTATTTCTTCAAGAAATCATTATTACGAATTGACCGCGGATATTAGTCAATAAGTAGTTGAATGTATCAATTTAAAAAAAAGCTAAAAAAACATAAACGACTAGAGACCATCCGTCCAAATCTTCAACTCACACGATAATTGGGGGGGGGGGGGGGGCAAATGGTGAACTTGAATTTCAAGTATAATTGTGATCGATGCAATTGACGGGCATCTCTATAGGCCCCGTTGGAAGGCTTCACTGTTTTTTTGTTAAAACACCTATCAGTCTCATGGGTAATACCATTATCAGAGCCAAAAAATCAGGTGAAAGGAGGATTTAAGACAACAATTATAAGATGCAAAATGGGAAACAAATGGTGAGGCAATTTTAATCATCTAACTTAATGCAAACCGTGTCAACATCGATGAAAGATACCACATATTTATATGCATTAAACAGCTTAGATTCAAAAACGGAATTAATAGTTCAATAATTTGTCAAACGATAATAATATAATTAAGCGAGGATTTTAAATAGCAGCTAGGATCACTGACTGAATGCACTGGTTCCTATTTTGATTACGCAAAGAACAAAAATAAGTAAAAATGGAAAGGAAAACAAATTGAATGAATTGAATAAATAGACAGTAGGCCAAACGATTTGTAGCAAGAAAATAATGACACAAACTACCCCCCAATAGACCATCTGAATGAGCATGAACAATCACACTACAGTTACAATTGTACAGGTCTTTCCAAATGAAAATGGTATCATTTCACTCACAATCGAAACTATGGCTCAAATATTCCAGAATTACAATTATACTAATCAGGAAAAATGAATATTACAATAGGACAAAGTTTCCTCGTATAAGAATTCATGGAAATACTTAAATCAATATTAAAGTAGCAAAGACGTACGAAATAAGCATCGCGTTGAGGTACTGTTGGGTTAACTGCGTCATGACATTTCGTATACGCCTGGCCAGCAAATCTGTTTCCATACAATTTCTATCACCGATTCCACCTCCCACAATTTGTTCACCAACAGACAAGAAGGCGCTAAAAGCCTTACCGGCTCCTTCAGCAACCATATTGAAGAAAGATTTTGCCGAGGATGGTGTAACATCCGATGGAATCCGATTTTGACGGAATGGAACCAAATGTGGATCCATACAGAGAAGAGTGAATTCTCGAAGATCTTCATATACCATGGGATCAAAGTAAATGCAGAGATCAGTATATCTGCGAAATGTACAGCATTTCGCTTTGAATTCCTCAAGAAGACTGCCGACAGCACCAGCATTATTGGATTTAGATGCAGCAAATATTTCTAGGTCGAAGTAGAGTAAAATAGCGACTACTTACTCTGCAAGAACTTTGCTAAAACAAAAACAAAAATAGCCGTAAAAGACAATAAAATGGGTAAAGTAAACATGGACATAAAGTAAACTCACTCCAGTATGATATGAGCAGACAGGAGACATCAGAAATTGAAAGATCACTATCTCCCGCTGGTTCAAAGAGAATATCCAAAATATCGGAACAGTTGGTTGAACATTTCTGCGCACAACACAGTGCTAAAGCGCCCGAAGAAAGTAGAATATCACAGGCACGCAGATCTCGAAGGTGAACCGCACGGAGTAAAATGGGCTACATTTCAATTTTGGACAATTAAAGCATGAATTTGATTAACATACCAAAAATAACCCTTCATAATTAATCTTTTGATAAAAGGGAAATCCTAGGAAATAATTTTTATAGTACAAAATCAACCTTCTCTTGATATTGCTGATGAGAGAAAGTCATATTTCTTTAATGATAGAGCGATGTGAGATATATAGCATAGGGTATCAAGATTATCTAAACTTGGAATCTTTTCTTGCAGTTCATTCCATAAACCTTTTTCTATACAATCAGATAAACTTTTGTCTATGAAAATATTCATAATTTTTTATTAACCAATTAGAACATTATCAGGTGAAATCGAAAAAATTATATAAACGCGGTTTATTCAAAGCGTTTAAACGAACATATAAATGAATTTTAAATAGCGTAAACGCTTATTTATAATTCTTAATGATGTAATTTTAAAAAATTAATTTAATCATTTTTTACGGTAAGGTATTTTGCGTATTAACGCAATATGGTAAAGAAGCAACTTGTTGGTAAAATGTGGCTTAGTTAGGCGGTTTGTGTCTATAGGGGTTGTCGACAAATCGATTATTACTCTTCTTCTTTGCCACTTTAGGCCTTTTGGAGCTGTCTAGTGAACAGGCAGTTCCGGTTTCTAATACTGAAATTATTTTAATCGACAGTGCTTGGTAATAGCTCTCGAAGGAAAGTCACAGATAAGGCTCGTTATCCCTTAGAGATTATTACATTAAGTTAGATTAAAGGTCTTGATTAACTTTTGAAAATTAAATTCGGATTTAAATTTATCTTCAGTTCATTTACTGAACATTTATGGAACATTAACTTTGATTTACTATATTTGGTCAATTACATGACATTAACATTTTAAGCCGCAGCGCATTAATCACCGTGTAGAGTGCACAACGTTCTAAAGGCTAAACAGAGAAATTTCGTGCGCACTCGAACAGTCTGGAAGGTGTGATGTTACTGATTGCGTGGGGTGCATGTATTGTCGTCAGGTCGTCCATCAAATAATCAATAGTCTTTGAATCGTTATCTAAGAACTTGTTTTACTTTAACGACTAAGCATTTTATTACTGCTTAAACATTCAATCACGTTTAATGCGTTTACTTCCTAATAATTCTTTGTTTTGGGTAAAAAGTATTATTGCAGTTTGTGTTTGGCATGTAATTAATACCTTATTAATGAGTCTATGAGTCACTGAAACCGCTAGACTTTCAAATAAGTTCTATAAGAATACTACATCACCCTCTCGTTTACATATAAAGAATTTGTACAGCTTATTATCAATGGCAAATAATTGGTTTTCAGAATTTTGTATTTTAAATATTTATTTAGATCACAACGTTGAAATGATTAACAAGAGAACCTCATGCGTGCTCAAACAGTTTGGAACATCCGGCCGTACTTCTGAATGCAGGTGCGTTGTGCGTGTAGAGATCTCACTGCGAAGTAACTGCACTGCCAAAGTAGTAAAAATAATATTATAATAACTAAACTCTGTTTCAGTAACACAACACCACAATAAATCCTCAGTTTCTTTAATAGTTTTGAGGTATCTTAGCTAAGTTTGGAAGTAGTTACCTAGTAGGGGGGGGGGGGGGGGGGGGGGTTATTGAGGTTTAGTCAATGCCTTAGTATTAATTGCTCCGCTCGTAAGGACTAGTTGCTTTCACTACCTTAGCCATAACCCCATCACTAATAACCTTAATGCGAATATTTTTGCACTTTTCTTAATTAAATGATTTATGAGTAAGCTAGCCTGTTTAAGCCCCATCGGTTTCAGGCAGAGTGAACATTGAATTCGATTACCGGATTTGTTTTGATCAAATGACGCTACCTCAAAAGTAAAGAGGAAACAGACATATGCCGTAAAACACGTTTATTTAGTATGTGTTTAGTCATATATAACTCAATTATAATAAACACTATATAACCATGTTATGACTTTGCCCGTTGATTGGTCGTCCTGACTTTTGTCATTGATTGGTCGAGAGGGCTCTGCTTTAGTCATGCTAGAGTTGCTTATCTCATGACATGCTGAGTTGTGTATCAGATTCACTCTGAACACTTTCGATACTTGCTCCTAACTAGACCCCCTTTTATCATGGAGCACATCTATTATGCGCAGATATTTACTCAATTGTCATTGATGGAATCAAAATTTTAATACAAAGCGAACATGTGAAAGCTCTTTCTTTCTTTTATTGCGTAACACTAGACTCTCTCCAGAGATTGTAGTAGATAAGAAATGGCAAATAACTTTGAATGCCTATGCCCTGTTCAAAATCAAGAAGTTAAATAGTTTTTTTTTAATTCATAACTGCAAGTTCGGTAGTACAAAAAATATTTAATTACAATTAGTCACTTCCTGAATTTTTCTCTCGACATCACTTTTCGTTCATTTTTGACATTCAAATCTCCTTCTTTGACCCCGCATTTACAAAAATGCAGTAACTTATTTTGCAAAAACACTACCTTTCTTCCCAAAATGATTAATTTTAATTTAGTCAGGGATTTCGAGCATATTTTCAGCATTAAAATGTAATTTTAAAATTTTAAATTTAGTTACATGTTTTATCTCACGCTCGTACCACATGTAATAAAGCTTCAGAAATGTCTACGTGCGAATTCCCTTCTATGTAATCGTTGCCTATTTGGCTATGCTACCTCAACACTATTGACAGCTGTTGACAGGACGATCAATATACACGCGACATCGTCCCCCCCACCTCCGAGCACAATCCATGGGAAGGCCCAACCACGAAACTACTCGAATTCGAACGAAATTTCATGGTTCAGCCATGTTAGTTTTTTTTGTCTCCGCACATCTCGACTAATTTACAGACGTTTTAAACCAAACTTGAAATACTGAACCCAGCGTTAACAAAATTGCTTTACGTAAGTGATAATCAATTAATTAGTAAATGGAATTTGTCTGTCTTCACATATCGAAACTCATCAATGAGCACCATGGTCCGACCGTATTGTCAAAAGAGGCTCATGAGACGGAGAAAGTTTTAAAGGAAGCTTGTGAATTATGTTCGTCAGACCTTGAAATTTAAAATATGCTAAAACTACAACTTTCGCCACACTGTTGTCGCATGGAATTACCGCAGAGAGGTCGCTTTATTTTGGAAATTTCGAGATTATTTCTCGGCTAACTTACAAAAGTACCAACATTCCGTCTTTGACATATCATAAAATAATTTGTATATAAGAACAGCATTTTTTGAGAAAGTAAATGGATTTTCTAAACGGGAGAATATAATTTGACAGACATGCAGCGTCAAACAGATCAGTTTTCTTGCGAAGACCATTTCATTTACTGCGTACAAATTTTGAAGTAATAACTTTTCAATATTCATTAATTTAGCTTCATACGATGCACTTATAATTATGAAAATGCCTTGTTTGGCTTACTTCTCTGCTAAGACACATTAATTAAAGAAACTGCCCATTGGTCTCAAAGCTTATTCACGATAGGTGTTGAAGCAATAATCTTATCCAACGTGATGGTAGTTTGAAGTCAGAAGTCAATTACCGATTGATAGACATTTTTGCCATATGAATATACTCGACTTTTTTCACTTTGATGCTCATTCACCTCTGCGAAGCCCGAAGCCAACTAAAGAGCTTATGATAACTAACAAAACGCCTGCCATTTGATATAAATCAATCTTATCCAACGTGGCGTTGATTATATCCTGTGAATGACCTCCCTGCTAGCTGTTGGCAGCTGGTCGCATTAAGTCCCCCTACCGCTTCCAATTTTGGAATCCAGGGGCAATAACTAGGAAAGGATGGGTTCGATCGTTAGTTTAAAGACATCTAATTTACCCCAGAGATGATTGTTCCGATTCACTTAAATTCAGAATGAATCTCTTGGTAATCGCACTTGCGTTCATCTCCCCTCCCTCCTCCCCACCTATCAATGACATAAAAGTATCGAAAAAAAGGAGGCTTAAGCCTCTTCCCAATTAGTTAAAGTAAGTGAAGTATGGATTCTTTCGGAATAAATTACCCGCACCCCATATCATAGCACGCCAGAATCTCCTCAACCCCCCCCCCGGCACCCTCTCCACCCTCAGGCGCAACAAAAGTAAAATCGGGACAAACAACTGGCGTTTTGTAAGCAGAATATGACACAATAAGTCGGGATAGAGGAAAACGTGATGGAAATTTAGGTCTTCGTAGCGAAACAACATGGCGCGAAGGTAAAAGGAGTTCAGATTGGCAATGTTTGGAGGAGGAGGGGGGTGGGGAGAAAAAAACATTTGAGTTCGAACGATAACACAAATAAAGGGAG
>UZAE01014043.1:0-17152 GCA_900617975.1 Rodentolepis nana | reverse complement strand
GATGCAGCTCATATTTGCACTTGAAAAAGCGTACTGACAATGAAAAAGTACTAAAATGAATTGATATCAAAGCTTAATTGGAGGCTACTTGCAGATATTTCTACATTTTATCACTTTTGAAAAGGGTTGACAAGGCAATATCTGCCTAATCGCACCCTATATATTTTTCGAGATCTGAAAATATGAGTCTCTTTGGGAATAACAGATCAAAATTGAGGGGGGGGGGGGGTTGATCTCTAAGACACTCCCAAACTTTCCCATCTACTAACTATCGACACACGACGTTATTAAGGGTGATATTGATTATTTCATCAAAATTCGTCTAGAATAGATAACTTTATGCATTTAAATATAAAAAAGATTGTCACAGAAGGGATATTTTCGAAAGGCGCAGAGATGGAATGGTGATCGTAAAATTTCCAAAAATAAATGACTCCATCATCAAATATTATTACCTAATCCCGGCATTTATTTCCCAATTAAATGCCAAATGCTTTGCCTGTCTAGGGTAGTAAATAAGAGCACCGCTTGGAATTTGTGAACGCATTTATTTATTTATATCAAATGGCAGGCATTTTGATAGTTATCATTAGCCCTTTAGTTGACTTCAGGCTTCACAGAGGGGAAGGAACATCAAAGTGGAAAAAAGTGATTCAAAGATGTAAAAGAGACAGACACAAAGGTAGAAAAAAGGTGAGGTGACTACTGTGGAAGTAGTCGAATATGACATAGAGTGGGGTCATGACAGTTTGAAGTGAGAAGTCAACTGCCGGTTAATAGACTTTGTTTGCCGTATGAGTATACGTTGCCCAGGGTGCACCAAGTGGAGATAAGTCTATCACACACCCCAATTTGTGAACGTAAGAGCGATAACAAGGCTTGATTGAGCGCTGAGATTGAATCGCTATTAGTGGAACCATTTTAAAACAACATTTCAGTGGTCGCCTCACTCCTCTTCTTTTAGACCAAAGGAAGTCCAGCGAGTGGTTTTGTTCTCCCCCAGGGGTTCGTACCGGGTCAGGCGTTTGGTTTAACAGACTGTAGGAAGCTACGACTGACCGATGTGGCGGGTTCGAGGCTAGTTCGTCTGGTGCGACTGCGAAATCTCTGGCCGTCGGCTCGAGTGGGTTGGGTCGGAGCTTGGTCCGAGGGATCATCGGAATGGATTTCACTACCACCTGAAGACCGAATTAAAGTTGGACTTGTCAAAGGGGAGGGAGAATTCTGGTAAGTGCACGCAGTTGTGATCCGCAAGAGCTTGACGATAGTTGTTCGAGAGTAATTCGCCAATGATCTCTCATTAAGACTGGACATTATTGCAAGCAACAACAATGGGGAAAGATTTGTACTAGTAAATTGTGGGAAGAAACTGCCAAATTTAAAGTTGCTGATGTGAAAGAAAGTTAGTTGGTACTCTAGTTGTACAATATTTTTTTCCTAAATTGGCATTTAAAATTTTGAAATTCAAATACCGCGAATCATCACCATGAAAACAAAATATGCCTGTCTACAAAATTAAGTACACAATGACTGGGCTATTAACGGAAATGTCAATTCAATTCATTTCGGTTCGAACTTTTCCTAATCTTCTCGAATAGGGTTCGAGGGAGTGCTTCAAAGACTAAAATACGGGTTTACCTGGTTTCAAAAATTGCTGGATTTCATTTAATAATAACAATAAGGGAATAGAATGACCTCAAAAGGTAGTCTATTGAAATTTCTACGTTTGTTAACACAGTTAGACCAATCTCCATATTTATGCGGAAAGTTTATGCAGTTTGCTTATTAGGACAATTTGGAAAAAGTCAATGATTGGGTTAAGATTTGCATGCCACTTGTACCATGCAAAGAATCTTTGTTGTGATCAGCAAATTGTTTTTGGCTTATCCACTAGACACACGCTTCATGAAGTCATGTTCAAATCGAATTGACCGGTAAATTTTCGCAAACACTGAAGATCTGACCTAACTCAGACACTCAATAATCGGATCCCGACGTTTAATTTGAAAGTTAATCAGTTGCAACAGATCTACAGACACTGTGTTTGATGTTCCTCCCCCCCCCCTCTGTGAAGCCCAAAGTCAGCTAAAGGGCTAATAATAACTGTCATTTATTTATTTATTTCAAATGGCAGGCGTTTTGTTAGTTATCATTAGCCCTTTAGCTGATTTCGGACTTCACAGGGGGAAGGAACATCAAAGTAACAGAAAGTCGAGGGTGGGGAAAAGGCAGAGTAAAGGTTAGATGAGTACTGCGCCAGAAGTCAATCCCAGTTAATAGACTTTTTCGCCGTATAAGTATACGTTGCCCAGGATGCACCACGTGGAGGTAAGTCTAATATACATTGCCCAGGGTGCACCACGGAGGTAAGTCTATTGCACACCCCATGATACCTATCATAACGCCTGCCATTTGAAAACGCACCCCATAATAACTGTCATAAAGCCTGCCATTTGAAACAAATAAACTAGCATGCATATGTGCATGCTGGAAGCTTGCTGAAGAGTTTGATAAAGATGAGATCTTTAAAATGACCATAGATTACTGTTATTTCTGCTCATTTGCTCCTATTGGACGATTTTGCAAACATTAGGCTCCAGAATTCGGATACGGTGGAATCAATGCTTTTCAAATTTCATAGGTACAGAGTGTAGAGATAATGTGGAGAATTCTATTCGTCGGTGTGGTTATCCATGCTTTAGATGTGAGATGTGGTGGATGGTGTGGCCAGAATTCACTTGAGCCACAAAATGAAGCAAAAGATTTGGGATTTACCTTTTGCTTCTTCGCAGTTATCACATCAACGTCTTTGTGTGGTTCGATGACTACTGAATTGCAGTTCATACACATACTCTGTGAGTTGTTTTTAACAAACCATTACAAATGTTGATTTGCACCGGTGTCGAATGGAGGATGGTCACATCACTAGCCCCCCTATTGATCAATTCATTTGCAGTCATCATTGCTTTCCACAACTCTTCTACTTATACTACACCACGGTAGTAGACAGTGCACAACACAGCTCGATAAAGTGTTTCAAAGCGCACTATTGAATCATCCTTCTTCAGTTTTAGGGAGATGTGGAGATGGTCATGTGGTTGATAATTTCCACTCTAGGGAGTGGAGCAGGATGTTCATTTTCATCAGCAGCTGGGTTGGATCCTGCGCAAAGGTGCGTGTAACAACTAAGATTTAATTGAATTTCATGTCATTTCCTGTTTTCTTGGATTTTGAGATGGACACTCACAGCCTTTTCGACGGCAGAGTTGGCTCGTGGGATCAAGACTAAAATGCGAGTAACCGAAAGCTTAATAATAGATATCTGTGGAATTTTTGAAACACCATCAGTTCAAGAACCAGAATTCCACACTTCCTTTGTTTCTCAAATGTCGAATGCGACGGTTGGGGAAAAAGTGAATACTAAAAAGAATATTCGTCCTTTGAAATCGTTTTTGGTCGAGTTCATTTCTTTTCCTTCTGCATGCCAATTAGTAACCTTCCATCATCATCATCACTATGCTAATTAAATTACTCATTTTGAATTTCAGCATACCTTATCTTCAGAAATACAAATTTTGAAACATATTTGTAGACTTAGAAAAAAATGAATTTATTTTAAAAGTAAATTGACATGTTTTTTATAAAAAATATTTTGAGCTTTTCTTCTTAAACGCAATTAAATTATAAGTTACGCTATTTAATTCTTGATTTGGAAAATAAATTAAGTCTAACACTATGGACTTTCTCGTGTCAATTATTATTATTATCATTATTATATTATTATTAGTATTATTATTATATTGCCATGTTGTAAAGTGAGGATTTTCGCTGCACTTTTTGTCATACTAGTTTCCATTTGTGAAAGCTCCGTACAATTTCTCCCTTAATTGGCAAAATTGTAACCCCTTCTTATGCCAGATGATCATTCATTGAAACAAAATATATAATTCTTTTATTTGTGCTAATAATTATATTTATTATTAAATTTTGGATTTTTGATTCACCAATTCTCAGTTCTTAATGACTTCAGTTAATACCTATTGTGATGATTAACTTTAAGAGCTTATTTCTACGTCTATATGACTACACTGGTTAGGATAAATCGGTAAGCTTTGCCAAACTGTAGAACTTACTAAATGGGAACATACTTTGAATGAGGTAAATTGAGTGGTGCCTTGTTAAATATTAAATGTATTTGTAGCGGATTGCTACCTTGGTAAAGCCTGACTGACTCAGAAAGCTCCGTGGCAGATTCTCAAACATCTAGCTAGACTCCCAGAACCACCTAAGCTATAGCCCAGCTATAAAGGAAACAGACGTGTAGGACGGAGCACATTTATTCAGTACGGATATTGCGGATCAAGTGTGCACGTAGGGGACTTAATCATGATCAGGATGGCTGATTAGGTTAAACAAACATGCTCGGTCACTGTTTTTACGGTGGCACCTCCCAATCTTGGCGTGCAGGCATGCGATGACGTATCGCTGAACATAGAGTTGTACGGCCGCACCTCCCAATCCTGTCATGCAGGCATACGATGACGCACAAAGCGATAAAGTGTCCCACATATTTCTGCATATCTCATTTACTTCTTTGTAATTTTTTCCGTCTCTATGAAGAGTTTCTTCGACGGTTCAAAACACCCTGAAAATGTGTTTTTGACCTCAAGAAAATGAAATCGAATTTTCAACATCCGTTCAAGGAATGTAGACGGGTTTCGCGAAATATTCACTTCACTCCTTGCAGATTCGTGGTTTTATTTTTCCAAAATCTCTACACTCGAAGTGAATTAGATACTTTAAAGCACAACGGCATCACCAGAAGCAAACTATTCCATGTCCCCAAATTTGAAATCAAGGAAAATAAAATTTTTAAGAGGTAAACTTTCCTCGACATGGCAACTATTGATAACACCTGATTTGGATAGCTCAGTTCTTGCATGAAACTTACATTTCACTATTCCACTATATAATTGGAATTAGGCAGTGCGACTTGCCATCTCTATCAGTAGTTGTACACTGATAGTCATCGATCACGTGACCTTTGACAAATCTGACGTCTAGGGTGACCACTGCTCTCACGCCCTCTCGCTTAACACCTGACATTGTTGATGTGAAGTGAACCTAAGTATAAGCAGAAAAGTTAGTCGACGTAAAAGAAACTAAAATATGCGTTGTGTTTAGAAGACAGTGTCACTCTAACCAAAACAAAAGACTAAATGGATCTTCTTGAGGTTGCTGTTCGTCCCAGAATTGCAAGAATGAGATTTGAGTGAATGATGAGGTAAAGCCACGGAGAGTGAGTACAAAGGTTCTGCGTGAATTGCCTGGAAGCTCGCTTGAAGCACACATGTCGAGATTTTTTTGGGAAGTGCTTAGAGTCCTGTTTTCATTGTTAACGATACCAGTGTGTTGTGGTTGGGATAGAACAGATGCATGTGAGGTATGATTCAGCAGTCCATAAGAGGCAAACAATGACAACTATTTGCTTTCAGGATGTCTATGGAAGACTTTCTCGCAAATTTCGACTACCTCGATATATGCCATGTAATTGAGTCTCCAAGCAATGAGCACACTATCAGTGGATCCAATACCCTTTCTCTGACAAATCACACATCAGGAGGATCAGAGAGTAAAGTCACCCGGGCTTTGCCGAGTTTCTTCGGCCGGTGGGTGCGAGGAGTGACTGCTGGTGGACGTCCATTTGTCCGAGCTAGCCACTGGGCGAACCCTCAATATGTTGTTCGGATTCCAACTCCTGATATGGGAGATCCTGAAGGCTTAGCCGCTTTGGTGGTTGCGCTTCTTCAAGCAGACTCCAGACCATTAAGACATCGTGCCCCACTACTTCTCTCCATTGGTTTTGTATTGTACAGAGTAAGTTATATGCTCATAGTTTACAGATAAACAGGTGATATTCTTCTTCGTATACATTATTAGCCTTTATTTGATCAAAAAGTCATTTCAGTTTAAAAAAACGGCATCGTATTAATGTCTGAGACTCTTTTTTGTGTTTTACGACATTTTTCAATGTTCACGCAAAGGAATTTCGGTTGTTATTAATGCTCCAAATCCTTGTTCAACATGAGCAAATTAAAGCAATTCAATCTGTCTCATTTGAGAAGAAACAGTAATTCATAATAGCGGTATCAGGTCATGAGAAACGTTTAGAGTAAACATACATTCCTTTCATTGTTGGCTTACACCTTGAATAAATATCTCTTCAGAGGACGTTGGGTATAATTTAAATCACGGTTCCCATTCAAAAAATAAGCTCAATTGGCACTAGACTCTCAACGGAAGGCGTTAATGCCCTTTGAAACATGTTCAATACGTGTCTATGGCCTTCACCTGATACATCACCAAAACTCATCACGTCGGTGGCATCAGTCTGCTTTGAGACACGCGTGAGTGTGGTTGGGAGCATTTTTAAAAAAACATGCTTCGTACGTTAAAATTTTTATCACTTAGGCAGAACGGATAAAGCTTATAAATCTACTACCCCTCCTATTTACCCCGATATTCGTTACCTCAGTATAGGAAATACTTAAAAACGATGGGTGAATAATCAGGTTTGGAGAGATTAGTAAGACGGACTATCATGTTCACAACGGTGGAAGCTTAAAAGGGCCTAGATAGGTGAAAAATAGATAGTAGGAGGTAGGGAGGGGGGGGGGGGGGGGGGGGGGAAGGAGGTGGGGGAAGCTTTGAACAGAACAGAACAGCAATGAATAGATGGAATGAGGTGTCGACATTAATTAACTCCAATTTGGTCAAGCTCTACGTTCACAATGGTCCAGATAACCGCACAACGAGAACCAAAACAGACACTGAGGTCAGGGCACGCGTAGACCTTCTACATCCTCCGCTTTGGGTGCATCCAGAAGCACGTTTCGGTAAAAAGAGATGGGCTAAATGTGGTGATGGTTTCAAGGTCTGAGCATTTTCGTCCCAACAATAGGCAACTGTTAACTTTCACTTTTTCCAAAAAAATATTAAATATTCTGAAAGCTTCCAAATATGTTAAAGCAAGATTAAGATTAAAAACTATTTTTTGCCAATTACACGTTTTGCTCAAGCTTCTCACTTAGTTCTCAAAGGTCATTTAGGTGCTGCCTCTTACCAATCATTGCTCATAATTTGAATGTGGAAAATGTACTGAAATGGAAGTGATAAACAAAAAGCAAAAGTTTTGATAAAGATCTGAAACACTCTAAAAAATCATTTTTATGCTCTTTAATTAATTAGATTGACTAATTGCTATCTACAGCAAGGCAAACTGTACAACATTTGTTGATCTAAAGTATCTAATAATGATAAACTGATTAATTGAATGCGTGGGCAGTAGAATGGCAATAGAATGAATATGAATAAACCAAAATTCAATGAGCCCTATCCTATTTTTTTTAAATGTTCATATTATCGAAAAATCGATTCGCAACTGCTAAGTTAACATTAAATAAAATTGAGTAATTTTATTCGCTGAAACAGGAAATTAATCTTTCTCAATAGTCGGAACAGGAATTGAAGTTTAATTAATAATAAGTTTGCATTTATAATTAATTAAATCTCCCACTTAAACCCCCGGGGTGAATGAATCATTTGAAATAAAAGACAACCCTGAATAAGACACGCAATGAATTTCAACACGAAATAATTAATCATTTGTCCACTAAATAGAGAAGAGTACATACAGCCTTGTATTGATTACGAGGGTCGGCATAATATATTTAATAAATCTTACTATTACGATTATTAATTTATAATAAGTTCCTTCTTCTCAAGGAATCGTTAACTTGTTTTGTTGTTGTAATCGAGAGAATTGCAATAAGATAAACTCTAAATCCGAACTTCGCTAACTGAGTAACTATTTTGAGTATCCAATATTTTAGTAAACTCTGTTGACGGAAAAGTAAAATTATAGGAAAAGAAAAAAAAGACTGAGAAGGCATAGTTTTATTGAAAGCTTAATTAAGTTAATTGACAAAGTGATGTAGTTAATATCCAGCAGTTGGAGCATTCGATAAAATGACAGTCAACTTCAGAAAATAGTAAAATAATAATTGTGACACAAGATTGCCTTCTTTGCACACGCGATTCTGAGAAGGCATACGAAGGAAGAAAACTATGGAAATGGAACTTATCTTTATCTCTAAATTCCGACGGCTCTGGTACGTCTTGGTATTCTCCATTGTCTTGAGTTGACTTCCACTTTCATGAGTGACATTACGCCAACAATATTAAGAGCACTTGGTTCGATTTCGTTCATCCTGAGGTTGGACATGTCATTGCCGATTGAAAACGTTTGTTTCTTCTCAAGTGGGATTATTGCTTTCAGAATTTCTTACTCATTTTAGCATGTTTATCTCTAAAACACCTGTTTTTTTCTTAAAAATACTGTAGAGGTTTGTTTATCCAATTGCCTAAATGAAATCCTTAAATGGATTAAAGAATGTACCTCCAAATTTCATAAATCAAATTCCCCACCTCCCGAAAAATCCTATTAGGAGTTTGTATTCACCTACTCGATTGTAATTAAATTGACCATTATGCAACGGAATTCAGCTTTAATGAGAACTCTACAATGGAATAGTTCATGGTTCTACGAGCTGTTTCGCGATTCACTCTGGCTAATATTTGGACAGATGGAGGGCGTTCAATAGTTGCAATTAAGAGAAACTTCCATTCTCTAACTCTTCCGCATCTCCAGTTGTATATCAATGTGGCCATTATTTTAAACGCCTTACCTCGAAAGCGTTTTTTTTCTTGGAACAGTGTCGAATTCTTCAAAACAGCTTCAAGGAGGCATTTTTAAGCGATTTTCCCATATTTTTTTCAGATGGCAGGCCTAATGATATTTATCATTAGCTCTTAAAATTTGACTTCAGCTTTCCCCGTGGGTGGGGATACATATATAGCAATTAATTGATAGCAGTTCATAAGTTGTCTTCTTGCTTCCCAGTATCTTTGGGTGTCTGTCGTTGTCTTTAGGGCTGGACACCGAATCATGTGGGTCTTCTCCGTTTCTTCTTGTTGATTACATAGGGGACATGTTGGTTGAGTGTATACTCCCAATCTGAGAAGGGGTTTTGCCAGACAATCATGTCCGGTAGGTGATCTAAACTCAGCAATGGCTTCGATTCTTGGCCAGTCGGCTAAGTCGGAGAGTGCAACTGTCCACTGTTTCTCCCATTTTTCCCATATTATGACCGTGGTGTACATTCTTGTTCTTTCTCGAAGCGCGCTTAACGCATCATTCCCACGTACTTTAAATATTGAAAACTTTTAGGATTCATAAATCGAGAGGAATTGAATGTTCTTAGTAAATGGGTCACTTTTACCTTCTGATCTCATTATCCAAAAGATGCTCCTTGGCTGTGGTTGGTTCGCGCAAATAGATTAGCGCCTATTTGAGCCATGTTGAGCTTTTTCTTCTGTTGCCAATCCATATTGATTAATCAACCCCCTTTTCTAGCTTCCACCTGGATCGAATCCCCCAATGACCCGACATTTCTTTGAGACCAACAACCACGTAGCAAGTGTCGACTTCTTCTATGATTCGCGAGAAGTTGTGAAACGATTCCGACTCGTTCCAGGCGTCTATCTCCTTATCCCCTGCACCTATGCCGCTGACAAACCAGGCGAATTCCTTCTTCGAGTCCTCTTTGAACAAGCTGATCGAACGTTAGAGTGAGTCATCATCTTCCCCTCCCTCCCCCCCCCCCCCCCCCTTTTCACAACATTAATAAGAAGACAAACACCTTAATACAGCANCCCCCCCCCCCCCCCCCCCCCCCCTCGTTTTAACGACATTAATAAAGTAGCATAAACCTTGAATCAGACTGACGCAAGTTTAATTTTGTTTGAATACTTTAGATTTTGCGTTTTAACTTTAATTTCTAATAATTTTTACTTTTAAGGATATATTATTATTTAAAAACGGCAAAATACGCAATTGTCATTACATTCTATTGTACTTGTTGATAAATTACATCAGAATTGAATAAAATATTAGGAAAAACTTGGATTTTAAGATTAATAGGATGATTATGGGACTAAATGATTAATAATGTCCTGGAAGGGAATTAAGTAAGAAGATTATTTTTCAAAATGCAAAGAGCTTTCTCAACTCTTAATGACACTGGTGGGTACACAATTGGCGCCGCCAAATTTTGATCCAATGAAATCCTGTCCAATTGTCTATTGTAATCTAAAGCCAATGTGCCTTTTAAATTGCAGACTAAATAGGTAATGAAACTGGGTAAAGGTCACTTTTAAAATTCAAAAGTGAGTTTCTGCCCCGTCAACAAAAATGCCTTCAGTGCTTAGTTTAAGCCTAGCAAAATACACAAATAGCCTTACATTCTTAGTTTTTTTTTCATATGAAATCTATTTTACTATTTCCTTGTCAATTATTAGTAATTTTATACCCCCGTATGACGACAGGTGTTGGCATTATTCTGTTAAGCTAAGTCATGTGCTTGTCAGAAAAGAGTGTAAACATTACACCACATGATCAGGGAAAGAAGTTGACTGGATTCTGTCTTTTAACCTTTAACTCGTCCACTTTCATGGAGCGTAATTCAGTGCATTTTGAAACGATTTTTGAAAGAAGCTCTTATCCAATATTAGCGCTGAGGATGACATACTGCTATGTGCGATTTCACGCCATCCCCCCTCCCCCCACCCCACCCCACCCCACCCAACCCAACCCAACCCCACCTCCACGAAAGTAAATTGCACTTCATCTCAGCTCTCGTTGTGATTGGTGCATTTCATTTTCACTCGAGTTAAGATAGATTGGGGGTGGGAGAAATGGGAGAAAATGTACTCCCTCTTATTTTCTAACTTCTAAAACATGTCAAATTAAGTAAGTGTCTAAAAGCAAAACTTTGATTATAAGCTGGTGTGTACTTTTAGACAATAATGCGTGATTATTAAGATAATAAGTTACACTACTTGGGGACCTAATTAAGAACGCTAATTTTGTAGGCGTTTTTATCGGTCTCTCTGTGGCTTTTGGCATCGTTTGAATAGGGTTTCTCGGATTTTAAAGATAATTCAGTACAAGCATATTTATTGGTTCTTTTTTTGGAAAATAATAAGCACATGAAACAAATTTTTTTCGTCAATTCACATTTCTCCCCAAAAAAATTGAAAATTGGACAACTCTCTTGTGGCAGTTTAGTGACATTTGAAAATCCCGGACGCGTCGTTCAACTTGATATACCAAAATGACTAGTATAGCAGAGTTTGAACAGTCAATCGAGTTATTTTCTATGAATGAAAAGAAAGAAAAAAATTTCCATAGTATACCGTATTATTGCATATATAAGCCATCGGGATAAAATTGGTTGAAAAGCATTTGGTTATTTCAGCCAGATGTGCTATTGGTGTTCAAGACACACTAGACCTCCTTAGAAAGTTTTAGGCCCTCGTCATCTATATGCACAATAAAAATGGGACTGGATGAAGGTTGGAACCCACCTGAATCGTGGAAGATAATAGCCTGTATTACGGCGGAGGTCAAAGCCAGGAGATTTGATTTCTGTTCTGCTAAAAGCATCCCACATGAACTGGAGAATGGCAACAGAGACTGGAATGCGTTGTGTTCTAAGAAAGTAAAATAGAGGACGATAACCTGAGCAAGACTGCCAGAGTACCTTGGCATCGGCACTTGGGATTCGTCGATGAGGTTTGCTTTCCTCCTCCACTGAGAATCTTCCATTCAATGAAGACTGTGTTACAATAAGGCTCGTACGTGCTTCGATTGGGGGCAGACTTCTCGGAGAAGACGTCCACGAAATTCGTCCAATCAAGGCCAAAAAAAATTCTGAGTAGAGTGAAACATCCTATTGAAGTACAAGCGGTCTAATTCCTTCACTATTAAGGAATAGCATTTTAGTCAAGTCAAAAGCATAGCACACGAGTTAACAGATGGTTTCACTAACATTTAGTCCAAAAGGGGCACGTCTAATCATGTATACTCAATTTTTTTCTAACTCAAGGTTTTCAGATATGGGTATTACTATCTTAACGGCAAAATTCGATACCTCCATCCACGTATTTTTTAGAGAGGCTTAGGCTGAATTTGATTGGATAGGTGAAATTTATGACAGCTGAAGTAGTTAAGTACTGGATACCAAACGTGGATAATCAATAATAGATTACATATATATAAAGAAAGTTGTGAACCTGCATTCCTTATTCCCAGTGAATGCTTGACCCCAAAGCTCTCAAGACCCTAGCCAAATTGGCCAATTATGAATGTGCTGGGAGCTGTGGAGAGGGAGGCATTAATTGTTGGGCTAGAAATGAAAGTGTCGACCGGCCAATGGGATTGGATTAAGTGTGCTTTTTTGAATTCATTTACCAAGGAAGGTGTAAAATCGTCATGCTCCAGGTTGTATTGAACCGCTACCGGGTCTGTATCGAGACCGCAATAGACACTAATGGTGACTAGTTTGAGTGAACCTCTTTGGCGAGAGAACAATTTTCCTTTCGATTGGTTGTCTTTTAAATTTCACTGCTTCTTGCCGAGACTGTAGAATTTAACCCGAAAGCACCGTATTTAATAATTTTCTACTTGTAAGTGCGATTGGCACTTTCATATGCCAGGCCTCGCTAATGGCACGGTGTATCTGATTACATGACAAAATCTCTTTGAGGCACGACAAATTGTGCATTGTTGACCCCTTCTAGTTCTCTATGTCTTTCTAATCGGTTGTAATTGGCTTCCTATAAAGGCATTCTCTGTCTAGCCTTCTACCTTTATTGGCATGAAATTCCCAATGCTATACAGTGACTACTAAACTTAGCTTACCTCCCAAAAGTTCCTATTTCATGATTTAAACTTGGCACAAAATATACGCACGCAGTTCCCCAAAATTTCTTTAAGATGGCAACTGGGAAAATTCTCGCAAGTTAATTTTTTCAGGGAAAAGATGTCGATGACTGCATATGCGTATGCTCTGTAAGAAAACAGAATAAAATTTTTAAAAAATATTTATATAAATAAAAATTTATAAATTTTTTGCTATTTCTGTTTATTAATATTTCGATCACTTTATCAGATCGTGATCCGCTTGTATTCTGGTGCCCTTGGATTTGAGATTTTATGTTAAATTTAAGTTATTAGCACACTGTAAAATATAGAATTTTGAATATTTTTGAGGTGGCCTGTTAGAGACCAGAATTATCGCGAGATACGATGAATTGACACAAACTCTTGTTGCTATAGCGAAAACCTATTTGCAGTTCTACTAATGTCTACGCCAAATAGAAGGCTTTATGATAGTCACCATTAGCCCTTTAGTTGACTTCGAGCTTCACAGAGGGGAGGAGGAATATCAGAATCACAAATATTCGGGAGAGAGGGAGGGAGGGGGAACAGAAGAGTGATTCACAGATGTAAAAGAGACAGGGGAGGGGGGACAGAATAATGATTCACAGACGTAAAAGAGACAGAGCAGACACAAAGGTAGAAAAAAGGTGAGTTGAATACTGTGGAAGGGTTGGGAACAGAAGAGTGATTCACAGATGTAAAAGAGACAGACGAATACAAACGTAGAGATAAAAGTGAGGTGAGTACTGTGGAAGTGGCCGAATATGACATACAGTCAGGTCATGGTAGTTTGTAGTCAACTGCCGGTTTATAGACTTTATGCCTTATGAGTATACACTGCCCTTGCACACCTCAGTTCAACTAATATTAGGTATTAAAATGGGTAATTAATATTAGGGCAGGGAAAAAATTTCCCTATTTTGGCACTTGCTTCTGCATTTCAGTCTCATAAATTCGACGTTAATCCAATCCAAATTAGGAGGAGATTAAGTCGGAGAGTTTAAAATATAAATAGCGGTGATGAATTGAGCCTGGGATTATCTGATGAACTCGATCAATAACTTGTCATCATTAATTTGACCGTTGTTGCATACGGGATATGAATAGCAAAATATTGCGCAAATCTTATACATATTTGCATGTGTTCTAAAATAAGTCTGTCTTTTTAAAGGCTGTCATGAAAGTGGAATATTTTTTTTCTTAGAAAAAAATGCCGAAAATATCTTGTGAAACAAAAGTTCGGAACTTTAAATTATTTCTAAGGTTAAATAAGGCCTTAAATTTAACGTCATTAAGGAAAAGATATCAGAAAACGAAGTTCGCAACACCCCTTTGAAATGTGACCATTAATTTAATTATATCAAATGGCAGGCATTTTGATAGCTATCATTAGCCCTTTAGTTGACTTCAGGGGAAGGAAGTGCTTCAATGGTGCAAAAGAGACAGACATAAAGGTAGAAAAAATGTGAGGTGAGTACTGTGGAAGTAGTCGAATACGCCATACAGTCTGGTCATGGTAGTTTGAAGTCAGAAGTCAACTGCCGATTAATGGACTCTTTTGTCATATGAGTATAAATTGGCCAGGTTGAACAACGTGGAGGTTAGTCTATCGCACACCCCCATAAAGATTAGCAAATTTATGTTTTTGGGTGGAAATTAAACTTGTCATCATATCATTTGGGCGCAGAATTCATAAATTAATCTAAAAAATAGTTTGAATTAAGGAGCACCACGGGTGAAATGCCTGTCGGTGCACATCAAGTTGATGGGGTACCTACCCTCACCGATGTAGGGACCAAATTCTCCCCAGTGCAGTTCTGTGAGGGTATTCCTCTGTCCACAAGGGACTCTAGAGTTCATATTTTAATGAAGGGGTTTGCGATAGACTTACCTCCACGTGGTGCACCCTGGGCAACTTATACTCATACGGCAAAAAGTCTATTAATCGACAGTTGACTTCTGACTTCAAACTATCATAACCTTTGTGCCTGTCTATCACTTTTAAATCCTTGAACCCTTCTGTTAAACCTCTCGAATTTTCCCACTTTGATGTTTCTCCCCCTTTGTGAAGCCCAAAGTCAGCTAAAGGGCTAATGATAACCATCATAAAGCCTGCCATTTAAAATAAATAAATATTTTAATAAATATTTTTCAAATTTAATTTGATTGATCAATAACGAAATTTACGTTATACTGCAAAAGTCATTTGTATTTCAACCGAAAATTACGAAAATGTAAGTATAATTTAATAAATTATAATAAATAAGAAAAAATGTTTTCTAAATGCAATGAGAAATTTTCTGCGTAACTATTAAAATGCTTTTTTTAGCACAACTATTAGTAGATAAATAAATGTGGCGGATTGCTACTTTATTAAAGCCTGACTGACTCAGAAATCACTATGGCAGATTCCCCAACATCTAGCTAGACTCCCAGAACCAGCTAAGCTATAGCCCAGCTATAAGGGAAACAGACGTGTAGCACGGAGCACATTTACTCAGTACGAGTATTGCGGATGAAGTGTGTACACGCATGGAGCTACTCATGATCAGGATGGGGGATTAGGTTAAACAGGGGTTGATGATTGGTCACTGTTTGTACGGTCGCTGCACACAGAGTTGTACGGCCGCACCTCCCAATCCTGGCGAGCAGACATGCAGGCATACGATGACGCACACAGCGATAACGTGTCCCACAAAATCAATGGCAGATTATTGAAAAAATTGTTATTGTCATTCAATTTCGGTTTCTTTCAGGCTAGACTAAAGTTTTCTTCACTTTTAATTAAAGATGTGCTCAGGGACAGATAGATGCGGGAAGTATAATGCCACAAGCACTCTCGGATCCAGATCCGCAGTTTGAAGCGATCACTCCGCGAATTCGACGGCTTTTCTATGAGGCCGGGGGAGATTCTATGGCTGTTGATGCCTTCCAGTTGGATTCGATACTCAATACAATACTCAAAGAGGATCATCGTTTGCCCTACACTATGGTACGTCTTTGCGTTCGTTCAACTCATTTTTGAACTAAATGTCAGCACTATCCACGGCTCAATGGAGACCTTTTACTAATTTTAAGTATGTGAAGTCATCTGTACAGTTTTTTAACAAGATTGGAATGTTCAAATGGCATTGGCTGTCACCTTAAACCTTGAATAAATTCACGCCATCGATATTCAGAGATTATTATTAGCAAAGTGAATTGAATGACTGATAGACAATGTCGCATTGGTTCGCCTACTTATTCAACCAATCAGAAATTGACTTTTCCTGACTCCACAAAGCATATTCAGTTTTATAACTAGGGTCTTCATTAAAAGTACCGATTCAAGGGCAGATAAAAAGCAATTAATGCCCTATTCGACGGTGGATTAGTGAATGCAGTCATTCTTGCAATTTATCAAAACTTTGTCTTGCGTGTTTTTTTAATACAATAAGTGTAGGGCGTTTTTCAAGTTTTTTCTGACATTACTGTGTCGATATATATTTAATTTTTTTTTCATTTTAGTTAACAACGGACGCCTGTCGAGCATTAATATCAATGCAAAATGACCACTACACAGGTAAGTTGGTTGAATCGCAGTTCCAACCCCTCTGGAGTCTCCTACGATGCTGGTCACGCATGTTCGCCAGTTTCGATCCTCAGCGATCGGGATTCATCACCTGTCTGGATTTTCGTATTCTAATTGAACAAGTTGGTGAGTTCTAGCTGCCTATTCTAATGTTTCGTTTTTGTTCCACCTTGTTCATTGGGTCTTTTTCTCCCTATGAACATGAAGATCGATTTCGTAAATATCAACAAAAGGTATTGCGTTTGGATTTGTCAAAGTGTTTGGGCCCTCACTTACGATCACGACACAAGTGCGATGAAGGTGGTAGATGAAACGATTACCAACAGCAGCGAGATAATCCTTAATAACATTCATTAATTTATTTCAAATGGCAGGCGTTTTGATAGCTATCATTAGCGATTAAGCTGGCTTCGGGCTTCATAGAATGAACCATCAAAGAAGAAGAAAGTCGAGGGGTGGGGAACAGAAGAGCTATTCACATATGTAAAAGAGACAGACAGACAGACACAAAGGTAGAGAAAAAGGTAAGATGAGTTTTGTGGAAAGGGTCGAATATGACAAGCAGTCGGGCCATGGTAGTTTGAAGTCAGAAGTCAACTGCCGGTTTATAGACTTTTTTGCCGTATGAGTATACGTTGCCCAGGGTGCACCACGTGGAGGTAAGTCTATCGCACACCCCACTTTCAAATATAATTCATCTGTTGGGACACAATACTCTTACTTCGTATTTACCTCTC
>UZAE01014040.1:0-17180 GCA_900617975.1 Rodentolepis nana | reverse complement strand
AAAACAAAATATCTATGACAATAATTGTAGGAACTCACATGTTTAATTGGGCGCTAACCTAGCTGTTTAACGTTTTCTACCAAATTCTGCCCACACAGTCGACAGAGAGAAAGTGAGAGGAGTTGGCAACAAAGTTGAAGATAAGGTAGGCTACAATAAATGAAAACTTTTGTCCTGAAACTGTGACACTAGTTTGTAAATCGGGTTATTTAAAGAGAATCGGCAGTTGGTGCCTTCACTCATATTCCCCAATTCAAAGCTCGCAATTGATCAGTAGGATTAGTGAACAAATACACTTTCATGATAACTAATATTTATTATTTGATAGAGTACTTAGGGTGTGTGAGAATACCGCTGAAAGACACGACTAGGCCAATTTCTCACTTCTGTCCACCTAAGAAATGCAAATATTTGCAATGTACATTCATTGAATGCCTACCTCACAGATCAGCACTCAAATGCCGCAAGTGTCATGGCAGATATCCCAGATCCAATTTAATTGAGTATCTTCATTCACTTAATTGATATAATATAGTTAACGAATCTTTTCTCAACCTAGTGATGCATGTCTATACCCCAGCCAACGTTGTATTTTATGAAGAAGAAGACAGCTACTTGATTGGAAATTGAATTGCGTCAAACTGATGGCAGTCATTGATTAATGGGGGGGGGGAAGGTTTGAAAAGTGTTATGTAAAGAAAGTGATATTTGGAGATGACTCCGTTATTATCTACAATTACATATAAAACATGCGCCGATTTGAAATCATTAAGTGTCCTGAACCTGATAATGTCAAGTTGTTGACTTAAAGCCCCCCTCTCATTGCATTAATTTGGGCATTATAAATGTGATAGGGGGCTTTTTGCAGTACTCTTGAAACTGAGCGTGCTTATCCATCTCCAAACACTGGTTTAGATGTGTTGTGGGAAAGTTCGCCTGCAAAGTGCATAGTCACATGGAGGAGTAAATTCCCTCACTTCAATATTTGTACACCAAAGATGTATGACAAGATATATTCAACTTTAGAACATGGCACCGAGAGAGGTTCAATTTCATTTGAAGAAGTCAGGCAACTCGACAAAGGACACCATATCTTTCGATTTTTTTTCAAATTACAATGAATTCTGCACAAACCAATAAGTTTTACTTCCACTTGGCTAAACTTTGGATGCGAAATCAAGCTCAATTTATTTCGTCAACATCCGCTCAACATCCCCATCATTGCAGTCATTCACACTCCAGGCTCAGCATCATCGACAGACCGGCGTTCCCCATTCACTCCGGGGCAATTTGCCATCGATCTCCCTACATTGCGCAATCTCAGCAGAGCCGTAAAGCAGAGTCCCGTCATGCGTGAAAAATGATTTCGCTCGAACTTTAACGCAGGGCTCTCGGATTTCAAGATGAGTGGCCGAACACCACTAATTTCCCCCTTTCCTTCACCACACTAAGTTATGCTCCATCAGCGAGTAGGTCAATAACTTTCCCAAAAATTATGTGGCTATATTTATAGGAACTCACATCATAACTGTGATGCTTTCCAAGCTGTAGATTTGTTCATTAAAGATGTGAACCTACTTAATTCCAAAAGGCAAATCAGGTATTTTATCTGTCAAAAGACATGTACAGAATTTAAAGGCACCATCTTCAAATTCTTGCAATCTGAATTTACTTCATCTAACATGACTCGAAATTTCACGTGAAATGTTCCATCATTGCACGACACACCTGCGCGTAGAATGTAAGTCACTTGGAAAAAACGTTATGAGGTCTACAATAAGTTTGAAAATTGCTATGGCAGAAGTGGCTTGAGCATCCATCCTCTCATAGGCTGTAAGACTAATGGAACATGTGCATTTCCTAGGCAAAAGAAGGTTCGGGCTGGTTTGAATGACCGTTGTCAAAATGACATTCACATGCTCCCTGGGGATTTCATGTTATGGTCAATGTTATGGCCCTTCACAAGCTAATGATGAAAAGTAGTTAAACTCCACCTCACGAATGGAAATACTCAGATAATAGGTTAGACCAGATCTTATTCCCAAACTATTGCCAACTAATAGCATTATCGTCGCATGATGATATGCTCGCAGGTATTCCAAGACTGATAAAATTGCATTTCATCCCATGCAAACAGAAAGCAACGAAAGTGTGGACAGAGTTGGGAAATTCTTGCGTACATGCAGTCCACTCCTGATTCCGCCATCTACATTTAGACATTAGTGTATTCAAATCCATTGCCTACAATTCCTCTAATTTTATTTGATTTAGAAATACAGCTAATGCAAGGAATGCAGTGTACTAACAATTGTTATTAGTAATAGCGATAGAGCTGAGAGAGAGGCTGACGAAATTGCATCTGGGTGGGGTGGGGGGGGGGGGGGGGNCCCCCCCCCCCTCCCCCCACCCTGAGATGTCTCCATGGATTACTCCACAGCAGAAATCAGAGTCTCATGAGATATTGGGTTATGGTGATCATAGTGGACACAATCATGTTGACTAAGGTCTAACAATTCAACTTTTGGTAATCTTAATAGGCTAATGGACTCAAGTATTGAAACTGACAATGGTAAGATTAGAAATGAAGTTGGTGTCTTAATGCCACTTAGAGAACACATAATGTGCAATGAGTGCATTAAGAATGTGAAATAAGACCTGAAATATTTCCATGAAAGCACATTAATTCTATTAGTGGAATTTTAGCAATTTCAATTTTGAACTCACCAGGTTTGAGACAACAATATTTCATTCATCTGAGTATATGATTCTGCCAAATTGTGCAGAGCACATGTTTTCACATCTATTTTACAGGTGAACCAGAAATTTCGTGTATTCCGACAGGTCATGGGCCATATATGCCTGGTATATAAATGTTTGCCACACCTTATGGACCAACGTATTTACAATCTTCAAGAATGAGGTGTCATTTCAACCTCTATGTGACTTCTTGTTACCACGACACAGTCTCATACACGTAAGTATCCACATTATTTACACTCTATTTGGAAAATTTTTACTCATTCAACCTGTTTTGTCGCTATTTTAAATTTCTGCATAACGTTGGTGGTCTATTTTACTTACCATATATAAGGAGATATTGAATTTATCAACTATAAGAAAGAAGTCGTTCATTCAGTTTACTTAAAGGAGCCCCCCCCCCCACCTTACGACTAACTGACAAATTATTAACTATTTCTGAATTCATTCCATGGCAGTTTGAAGACATCCTTGGCATTGATTAAAGTAGACTTCCTCCATCAGGTGAAGTAAATGTTGCTGGTACCTTCAATGTCGATCCGGCCATTCTCAGCACTATACGCGTTTGAAACACCCGATGACGTAGTGACACTAATATCTCAATTACATTGTGTTGGGGCAAGGAAAATTATCATTATTACAAATAAATTTCCTGCATAAACACTTCTCAGCAAATAATTTCCATCCGCGAGTGTTGGCAAAATCACGTGCAGTATCTTTGTACAAGTAAATGGCAATGTCAATTCATGCACAAAGTGCAGTATGGGTCAAGACTCAATGATTTTAAGGAGAAACACGTTGTTCAAGTGAATATGCTAACGATTTTTCTCTAAATGTGTGCATGGGAATTAAGTAAAAGTAATTAAAAAATACACAATTGTCTGCCCATCTTCCGCAAACCCGTATATGAGTGGCTTATGAATATTAGGATGTGAAATAACTTGAAGTGATAGATTGTTAGGCATGAAATGATTGAAATTGCATGAAAAAATCTAGATAAAATAAGTTTTAACTGCATGTGCACTTTTTCCTTTCATACAGAACTTTCAGTACAAAATGTTCAACTGTGCCAAATTGAGAAGACCCGGGCAAGACTTACCTATGACGAAGCTGACTTTCAAGACCTGAAGTTGCGTTTCATTAGACTCCTCTTTCGAGGCTGCTTAACGTTTTCTACCAAATTCTGCCCACCCAGTCGACAGGGGTAGAGAGAGGGAAGATGCCAACAAATTGCGGATTCAGTTTTACTTATGAAAATAATTCTCATAAAAGGCTGAGCATGCGGGCGCGTGGAGTCACCCCACGCACGCACCCACGCACTTGGACAAACACGTGATTGAGACTGTGTCGTGGCAACAAGAAGTGTTACATAGAGGTATAAATGACACCTCATTCTTGAAGATTGCAAATACGTTGGTCCATAAGGTGTGGCAAACATTTATATACCAGACATATATGACCCATGACCTGTCGGAATATACGACATTTCTGGTTCACCTGTAAAATAGATGTGAAAACATGTGCTCTGCTCAATTTGGCAGAATCATAAACTCAGATGAATGGAAATATTGTTGTCTCAAGCCTGGTGAGTTAAAAATCGAAATTGTTAAATTACCACGAGTTGAATTAATATGCTTCCATGGAAATATTTCAGATCTTATTTCACATTCATAATGCACTCATTATACACTATGTGTTCTCTAAGTGGCATTAAGACACCAACTTCATTTCTAATCTAACCATTGTCAGTTTCAATACTTGAGTCCATTAGCCTATAAAGATTACCAAAAGTGGAATTGTTATACCTCAGTCAAAATAATCGTGTCCACTATGATCACCATAACCCAATATCTCTTGAGAATCTGTTGTCTGCTGTGGTGTAAGCCATGGGGACATCTGAGGGGGGGGGGCAACGTTGAGCACTTCAACGCACAGTTGTATGAAGAAGTCGCATAAAAATAAAATGTGCACGTACTATTGCCGTCTAATGCCAACCCCCCCCCCCCCCCCCCACCCAGATGCATATTTGCGCAGAGCAAATTTGTCAGTCTCTCTATCAGCTCTGTCGCTATTACTAATAACAGTAGTTAGTCATCTTATTAGTACACTGCGTTCCTTGCATTAGCTGTATTTCTAAACTCAAATGGAATTAGGGGAATGGCAGGCAAGTGTCTGAATGTAGATGGCGGAATCATGAGCGGACTGCATGTACGCAAGAATTTCCCAACTTTGTCCACTCTTTCATTGCGCTTTCATTTGCATGAGAAGAAATGCAATTTAATCAGTCTTGGAATACTTGTGAGCATATCATCATGCGACGATAATGCTATTAGTTGGCAATAGTTTGGGAATAAGATCTGGTCTAACCTATTATCTGAGTATTTCCATTCGTGAGGTGGGGTGGAAATACTTTTCATCAATGGCTTGTGAAGGGCTTCTTGTGCACATATGATTGCGCCAGTGATTGTCATTTTGGCAAAAATTATTCAAACAAGCCCCAACCCTCGTTTGCCAAGGAAATGCCTTTTTGCAAAATAACACGTTGACACGTCAAAATGGCAATTCTCAAAACTTAGAAACATCAACCTGTTTCACCTGTTTCAAAATATTTTGTCTTAATTATCCATTTTTGAGCAACGTCTGTGGTCAGTTCCACTTAAACTGAGTTGATGTTATGTCGAACAACACCTTGAAAGTAGTCTTTCCTGCAGTTCCATTCATATTGCTGAGCCTTACTTTCAGCAGACAAGCCATAACCTGTTCCCGAATTCACTCTAAGGCGATTTGTAGGTAATCTTGGCATCATTTCAAGTATACGGCTTACGGCAACAGTAGCTCGTGTAACTGGAACTTTGATCTCGCTTTTGAAACACTCAATGCAATTTCAACTGCAGAGCTTTCAAACGAGCGCAACCTTTTCTTATTGTCTGCGTGCATAAAACGCTCCACTGCGTATAAACCTCATCAATACGCCATATCAGTCAGATTATATATTAGAATCAATTTGTGGCCACTGAGTTAAGATACTTGCAAAAAACGAGGATGCCATGTTGGCAGCCTAGTTTCAAGCACAATTTGAACACTGCGACCCCTTACACTTTTAACTGACTTACGAATTGCATCAATTACAATTGCCTCCAAACATGTCAACATCGCTTATTAGTTCGAATCATTTTTCAACAGTATTAAGCCTCATGGGTGACGCGGTAGTCCTGTGATATAGATTTGGTCAAATCGGAAGTAAGTTCTCTTCCGCAATCTGACCAGGCAATTTCGTTTTGAATTCTAGTTTAAGAAAATGATAGTCACACCTTCCATGCTCTCTCAATTTGAAAACTTAATATAAATCGAAGGCAAGCAATTAACTTTTCCTTGTTGTCAACTGTGTCTCGTTAAGGTTTATCCAAAAAGTTGCAATTGGTACTATAATTCGATGTGATTCAGTTTCTTATACTTCACCTATCTCAAATCACTGCTTGAACTCCAGACTTCAGTAATAAGTTTTTTGACTTGGCTTCCACCACTTCTCAACAAATATTTATAACAAAATGGAGGCGTTTTGATAGGTATCATTAGCCTTTTAGTTGACTTCGGGCTTCGCAGAGAGGAGGAACAGACAAAGTCAAATAAATTCGTGGGGGAGTGGGGGGGGACAGAAGAGATTGATTCAGAGATGTAAAAGACACAGGCACAAAGGCAGAGAAAAAGGTAAGGTGAGTACTGTGGATGTTGTGGAATATGGCATACAGTAAGATCGTGATAGTTTGAGGTCAGCAGCTAACTGCTGGTTTATGGGCTTTTTTGTCGTATGTGTACACGTTCCCCAGTGTGAACCACGTGGAGGTGAGTCTTTCGCGCTCCTACGATCTAACATTGATTTAAGTATTCTTTTTTCATTTGCTATGGAAAACTAATATAATTTTATAATTTAAGGTATTTCCTCATGCACATTTTCAACAAACCAGACACAGTGTTCACTGGACAGGTACGTCAAGCTTGTTTGAAAGCGAAAATAGATGAAGGATTTCGATCCTGGTGCAAATTTTTATCTGTTATTCTTTGTAGGAAACTTATGTCTGGGAGTTGTACCAGAAACGTTATTTGGGTTTCTCCCCAATTGGAAATTGTTTCCGCAATCAATACGAAGAGGAACTTCAAGCAAAATAGTCTTGGAACAACCGTGAAATCACTTTCTTTCACTTTCGCCTTTCGAAAAAATCTCATTTTCGAACCCTCCCCTCCCCTCTCCCCTCCCCCTCCCTCCCTCTCTCTCCTCCCCACTTTAACGTATAAAGAGATACATGCTTATGTAAGTAGATAGATTCTAATTTATTCGAAACAAAAGAATTACTTTCGCTTGGACTATTTTTTCCCCTCGACAGGAATGGATGTGATTTGTATTTCATCTATTTTCTCCTCCAACTGTGTGCGTCATTTCTTTTGCGGTCGCGTAATTATTTTCTTTTCCTTTGGGAAAAAATGAGCAATTTGGTCATATAAAGTGATTTGTTTTGAGCGCGTGTATTTGTCCAAGCGCGTGGGTACGTGCGGAGGGTAATTCCACGCGCCCGCATGCTCAGCCTTTAATGAGAATTATTTTCATACGTAAAAGTGAAAAGCACTTTTTTGGCATCTTCCCTCTTCCCCTTTCCATCTGTCCCTCTTACTATTTGCTTGCCTGGTTTTCGGAGTGTAAAAGTCCATGAAATTCCACCTTTGAGTTTAAAGATGTCATTGAAAGCAGACTTCGCTAGTATTTCGAAAAGGAAACTATGCGCACTGTCAATCGATTATTCTTCCTTAATTAAGAAGGAACAGTTAAATTTTCAATCATTTGTCCATTCAGATGCGCGTATTACTCATAGCTTTATTAAGTAGTAATAATAAGTAGCAAGTTAGTGACCCGAATATGATAATTGTATTGACAGTAGGAGGAAGATTTTAACTATTTCTAAATGGCAACTGTTGGAAGTTAACTTTAGTAAAAATAAGCACGTCATTTGTAACACTAGAAAGACTACCTTAGAGGAGTTTCTTTTCAAATTCGGCCAATTGCATTCTGTTTGTGATCATTTTCTTTGGCCTAAATTGACTTTGCATTGTTCAACAGATAAGATCAAAGACCAGTGCTAAACCAATGATTGACAAATTATTAACTATTTCCAAAATCACTCAATGCCCGTTTGTAGACATCCTTGGCATTACTTCAAGTAGACAGCTTACGCCAACTGTAGCACATGCTGCTTGAACCTTCTACGTAGATCTCACCAATCTCATCACAACTCGCATTCGAAGCCCACAATAGCATATTTGATCTATTAACTTAACTGCAAAGCTTTTGAACCCATAGGTTAATTTCAAATTAAGGACACCAGAATGGACAATAAGCCTCCTGAGTGTGTAGTGTCTGTCTGTTCATACAAGTATCAAGTTGCGAGCTCTTTGTTGTTAAATTATTTGGAATACTGGTTAGGCCTTCTGCTAAGCAAATTCGAACTCTGAGTCCCTTGCACAATTGACTGCGTTCCCCCGAATTACTTAATGACTTTGCAAATATGTCCCTGCCAATGTGTAAATGTCAATGACACTGATGGATTGTGCAATTGGTCAGTTGGAAAATGCAGTTCTCACGACGAAGTAGACAGCCAATACGGTTAAACAAATGATTTAAACTGAACGGTGTGCACGGGTGTCACATTTTCTAAGCGATGCACAAAGCAATTAACTCAAACAGTTTGTAATGATCTCAATAGTGAACAAGTAAATTGGCTCAGGAATAATCGGTTGTGACCGAAATTTCACCCAAACACGTTCGTTTTTAAGTGTTCAAATATTAGAATGTGGGGTGCGCGATAGACTTACCTCCTCGTGGTGCACCCTGGACAACGTATTTTCTTACGGCAAAAAAGTCTATCAATCGGCATACGTTTTTGACTTCGATTAATTATGATTAGCTTTGAAAAAGGCTATAAGAAAAATCGCCCTCGTCAGGGCGAATCACAATGTCTTCAGACCCTCCAGTGGAATGCTGGAGAAATGTCTCCGGACAAAAAGATCCAAATACAGAAAATCCTGCAAACCTATGATGTAGATATATTCACAATTATGGAAGCTAACATTTCGGATGACAAACTGAAGTATTACCAATTCCCAGGTTACACCCTGTACAATCTACCTAAATACCGGCAAGTTGCAAGTGGAATTCTAACTGGAGTAAAAGATGGCCTAACCTCACACTACGACCTAATCAAGAGTATGGGCTCGACACAAGACAAATGTGAAATAATCAGATTAAATGTTTGGAAATGTCAAAACCAATTCAAGATATATGCAGTCTATAATCCTCCCCAGAATTGTCCAAACTTTGACTTTCTGAACATCTCACACAAAACCATAGTATTAGGAGACTTCAACGCCCACTCCACCAGATGGGGCTACAAGAATACAAACATAGCTGGAAAGGAAATTGAAGACATGCTAAACAGCAACACTCTGGAACTTATTTATAGCAATGAGGATCCGGCTACATATTTGCACTACAATGGATCCAGAACAACTCCTGATTTACTCTTGGCTTCAAGCGACATCAGTGGGCACACACACCGCAAAATAATTGACGATCCTGGTTCTGGTCACAAACCAGTCATCGCTAGTATTACCTTCGGCAGCAAAAGCATGTTAAGGAAAGTGCCAACTNCCAATAATGTTGTATTGCTGTGAGCCACTCATTACAGCCACAGAGGTGACTCTCAAACCCCTCGAGAAGGCACACAACCAAGCATTACGACTAATTACTGGAGGGATAAAATCAACACCCATTGATGCAATGCTCCAAGTTACAGGAAACACCACAATAGGCTCCCTTATCAAAGAGAAGGCCTTGATCCTGTATGAGAAACTACTGCGCATTCCCATGGACCAGTTCTTCAGCACCTATGAGAATAGACCAAGACATCTGAAAACGCAATCTGGTCTAATACAGAAAGCCATAGAACTGAAGAAAGCATTACAAATCGATGATCAACCAAAAAGCCTCTCTCTCCCCATGAACCCATTAGCAGACATTGATGTAGTGTGTCGCACCCAACTGCTCGACTTCTTCAGGAAATCAAACACTCCTCCCCAGCAAATGCGCTCACTGGCCCTTGAGACAATCAATGGCAACTATCCTGCAGATCAATGGCTCCAAGTCTTCACTGATGGGTCATACATAGGAAACCAAGCAAACGTTTGGTGCAGGTGTCTATTCTGAACTCTTCTCTTTCTACGCAGCAGCGGGACATAATAGATCCGCTTTTGAAGGAGAAATAGAGGCCATTAGGATAGCACTACGCCAACTATGTTGCCTGGATACGAAATTCACCAAAGCGGTGATACTTTCGGACACACAGTCAGCAATAAACTCTATTGGAAACAGAGAGACACCCAAAACAGCTGAGATAAAGGAATGTAGAAAACTCTATGAGCTGCTGAGAGAGAAAAACAAAAGTGGTCCTACAATGGATTCCTGGTCACTGTGGCATTAAAGGCAATGAGATTGCTGACACACTTGCTAAGAAGGGGACAACAATTGTGCAAGGCATAGACCGGCCCATGTCTTTCCACACAATGAAGACCTTAATTAGGAGAGAATTCCAGACCTCAATTACAACGAACTCAAAGCTCGAACAAAGGAGAAACAGTGGACAGTGGCACTCTCCGACATAGCTGACTGGCCAAGAATCGAAGCCGTTGCTGAGTTTAGACTACGTACCGGAAACGATTGCTTGGCAAAACACCTTCACAGATTGGGAGTATACACTCGACCCACATGCCCTCTATGTAACCTACATGAGGAAACGGAGAAGACCCACCTGATTCGATGTCCAGCCCTAAAGACAAGGACGGAAAGCCAAAGATACTGGGAAGCAAGAAGACTGCTAATGAACTGCTATTAATTAACTGCTATAAATGCCCCCCCCCCCTCTTGGGTGAAGCTGAAGTCAAAGATTAAGGGCTAATGATAAATATCATAAAGCCTGCCATTTGAAATAAATAAATAAATATTAGAATGTTCAAAGACTTGAAGAGATAATTGTTTTGAACATATATAAAAATTCCAATTGCTGGAATTACTTGGGAAAAATTGTAAAAGTGCATATGTGTCTTCTCTCTTTCAATAGCAACTATCTTTTTACTCCACAAAATGTTTAACTGCTTCAAAGTTGGCACAACTGGGCACGCCTTACATGGGATGTTGTTGAATCTCCAGGGCCACAAGCAATTAACTATTTGATTAATTACACAGAAAATGACTCAAAATTCACTTTGAAACATCAGAGTGTAAAGCGGCGATTCCATTTCATAATGAAACTTTAGAGGCAACGGTCAGGGCCACCTATACACCCTGTAAAGGACACGAGACAATAATACAAAGAAATATTTCAGAATCAATTGCAATTCGAAAGACTCACGAAAGTACGTTCTTAAATTAAATTTATGAGACACAATTTGAGTATATTAATTGGATTGAGCAGAGTGTATGGGATAATGCGTCTATTAAAGAAATCCATCTCTAGCAAAATTACTAAAAATGTTATGTGTTTCCACTGCTAGATGTTTGGCATCTGGAAAGAAGGACTATTATTTTGAGTAGAATTCATTGCCACATGAAAAGATATGCGTAGAATTGGATGTTCTGGTTCGGGTCACCTGCTCTTAATTCGATTTGATATTCAGGGCATGGACTGACAGATTGAAGGAAAGAATGGTGGTTGGGGTGGGGTGGGGTGGGGTGAGGGGGTGTGGAGAGGGTGGATACAAGGGAAAGGGAGATAGGGACCAACAGAAGAGTTCTTTGGAGCAAGACAATAAGGAAGACTCTGTCTTTCGGCGACACCTAGGCTTAGTAATAGGTTGGTTGGGTATAATCTACCTCTATTTCACATTATTTCACAATTTTAATCGCTTTTCTGTACTTTTTGTCGCTTTTGTTACTTTTCAGGTTGCCTTTTATGCAACACGTGGATCACATTTGCTGTCAATTTGGAGTTATTATTCTGATGGAAAATGTAATTTTGTTCATAATAGCACTGCTACGCAGGTTCAACATACCGTTACCGAAAATCGTTTGCCCCAATTTATAAATGCTCAATGTCGAGGCAAGGACTCTATATCTTACTAATTAACGGTATGTTATATCCAATTAACCGAACTGCTTGAAGTACACTATGTCAAACAGTACTTTTGCAATTTGATTTACCCGTTTCGTACAAGGCAAAATTTAGTGGAATGTAAGTGTAAAGTGAAGCTTATTTATTTCAAATGACAGGCTTTAGCATATTTATCATTAGCCCTTAAACTTTGACTTCAGCATCCCCAAGAGTGGGGGGGGGTACATATATAGCAGTTCATAAATAGCAGTTCATTAGCTGTTTTCTTGCTTCCCAGTATCTCTGGGTTTCCGTCGTTGTCTTTATAGCTGGATACCGAATCAGGTAGGTCTTCTCCATTTACTCCTGTAGGTTACATTGGGGGCATGTGGGTTGAGTGTATACTCCCAATCTGTGAAGGTGTTTTGCCAAGCAATCGTTTCCGGTACGTAGTCTAAACTCAGCAACGGCTTCGATTCTTGGCCAGTCAGCTATGTCGGAGAGTGCCACTGTCCACTGTTTCTCCTTTGTTTGAGCTTTAAGTTCGTTGCACCTTGAAGTCTTGAATTCTCTCCTGATTAAGGTCTTCATTGTGTGGATAGACATCAGCCAGTCTATGCCTTGCAAAATTGTTGTCCCCTTCTTAACATGTGCGTCAGCAAGCTCATTGCCTTTAATGCCACAGTGACCAGGAATCCATTGTAGGACCACTGTTTTGTTTTTCTCTTCAGGAATCCATTGTAGGACCACTGTTTTGTTTTCTCTCTCAAGAATCTCATTGCCTTTAATGCCACAGTGACCAGGAATCCATGGTAGAACCACTGTTTTGTTTTTCTCTCTCAGCAGCTGATAAATCTCATTGCCTTTAATGCCACAGTGACCAGGAATCCATTAAGATCATTGCCTTTAATGCCACAGTGACCAGGAATTCATTGTAGAACTTACCCATTGCATTTAATGCCACAGTGACCAGGAATCCATTGTGGAATAGAGTTGTCTACATTCCTTTATCTCAGCTGTTTTGGGTGTCTCTCAGTTTTCAATTGAGTTTATTGCTGACTGTGCGTCCGAAAGTATCACTGCTTTGGTGAATTTCGTTTCTAGGCAGCATAATTGGCATAGTGCTATCCTAAAAGGCTCTATTTCTCCTTCGAAAGTGGATCTATTGTGTCTCACTGCTGCGTAGAAAGAGTTCAGAGAAGACTCCTGCACCAACGTTTGCTTGGTTTTCTATGTATGACCCATCAGTGAAGACTTGGAACCATTGATATGCAGGATAGATGACATTGATTGTTTCAAGGGCCAGTGAGCGCATTTGCTCTGGAGGGGTATTTGATTTCCTGAAGAAGTCAAACAGTTGGGTGCAACACACTACATCAGTGTCTGCTAATGGGTTCATGGGTAGAGAGAGGCTTTTTGATTTTTAATTCTCTCTTCAATTTTATGGCTTTCTGTATTAGACCAGATTGCGTTTTCAGATGACTTGGTCTATTCGCATAGGTGATGAAGAATTTATCCATGGGAATGCGCAGTAGCTTCTCATACAGGAACAATGCCTTCTCTTTGATAAGGGAACATGTTGTGGTGCTCCCTGTAACCAGGAGCATTGCCTCAATGGGTGTTGATTTTATCCCTCCAGTAATTATTCGTAATGCTTGGTTGTGTGCCTTCTCGAGTGGTTTGAGAGTCGCCTCTGTGGCTGTAATGAGTGGCTCACAGCAATACAACATTATTGGCTGAATAAACATCTTGTAAGTGGTGTTGAGAGTTGAGCGTGCACATCCCCATACGCTACCAGCATGACGCTTCAGTACATTCAGTCTATTTGAGACTCGTTCTGCCATTGTAGTAATGTGATTTTTCCACGTTAGCTTTGTGTCAAACGTCATTCCGAGATAAGTAAACTTACTGGTTTTTTCTAGGGTAGTATCCTTGTACCTTAGAAGTGGGTTTATGCTGTGACGGGACAAATAAAATGTTTGGAACGCAGTTTTTGCGGTGTTAATTACCATTCCATTATTGTCGCACCAGTTTGCTAGTAGTTTAAGTGCACAATTTAGGGCACTTTCCGTCCTCTCCTGAGCGTTTTTCTTAGGGGCAGAATACCATAGAACAAGATCATCCGCATAAAGAAAGCACTTGATGCCCGTGACTGTCTGTACCAATTCGGCTATGTCATTGATGAAGACATNTTAAGACAGCTGACTGCCGTCTCCAGGCTTGTACGTCTTCCGTTCTTCCAGTCTGATCAGCAGCGTTGCGAAGGGTGTCCCGCTTTCTTTTCCCTGATCAGCAGTGTTGCGAAGGGCGTCCCGCTTTCTTTTAGCTTCCTCAAGGTGTTTGGACCAAAACACTCGATAGTGTTTATGTGTTTAGACCAAAACACTCGATAGTGTTTAGTCTTGCCTATGGGTAATGTGAAGGGCGTCCCGCTTTCTTTTCAGTTCCTCAAGTTGTTCAAGGGCGTCCCGCTTTCTTTTCAGTTTCTCAAGGTGTTCACAGGGCGTCCCGATTTCTTTTCAGTTCCTCAAGGTGTCTAGAACGTCCCGCTTTCTTTTCCGTTCCTCAAGGTGTTTAGACAAAAACACTCGATAGTGTTTAGTCTTGCCTCGGGAAATAGTTTTTTTCGCACATCTAATCATAATATTCGTGATATCATTGTAAAGTTTGTCTGGATGTTGGTTGAAGTTGAGGGGTCTTGTGGGAAGTTCATTCTACAAAAGGTTTGTGAATCTAGGCCAGTCAGCCTTCTTGAAGTTCCGTGATAGCTTAGTTGGCACTTTCCTTGTCATGCTTTAGCTGCCGATGGTAATACTATCAATGACTGGTTTGTGACCAGAACCAGGATCGTCAATTATTTTTCGGCGTGTATGCTCGCTGATGTCGCTCGAAACCAGGAGTAAGTCAGGAGTTGTTCTGGTTCCATTGTAGTGCGAATATGTAGCCGGATCCTCATTGCTGTAAATAAGTTCCAGAGTGTTGCTGTTTAGCATGTCTTCAATTTCCTTTCCAGCTATGTTTGCATCCTTGTAGCCCCATCTGGTGGCATGAGCATTGAAGTCTCCTAATTCTACAGTTTTGTGTGAGATGTTCAGAAAGTTAAAGTTGGGACAATTCTTAGGTGGATTATAGACTGCATATATCTTGAAGTGGTTTTGACATTTCCTAACATTTAATCTGTTTATTTCACATAGGTCTTGTGTCGAGCCCATACGCTTAATTAGATCGTAGTGTGAAGTGAGGCCTTCTTTTACTCCAGTTAGAATTCCACTTGCAACTTGCCCGTTTTTAAGTTGAAGTTACAGGGTGTAACCTGGGAATTGGTAGTACTTCAGTTTGTCATCCGAAATGTTTGCTTCCATAATTGTGAATATATCTACATCATAGGTTTGTAGGATTTTCTGGACTTGGATCTTTTTGTCCTGTGACATCCCTACAGTATTTTACTGGAGGATCTGAAGACATTGTGATTCGCCCTGACGAGGGCGATTTCTCGTATAGCCTTGCGTCAAGCTAATCATAATAAATAAAAGTCAAATCAAATGCCGAGTGATAGACTTTTTTGTCGCACAAAGATACGATGTCCAGGGTGCACCACGTGGAGGAAAGTCTATCGCGCACCCATAGTTAGGGAATAAGATCTGGCCTAACCTACTATCCGAGTATTTCCATTCGTGAGGTGGAGTGGAAATACTTTTCATCCATGGCTTGTGAAGTGCTACTTGTGCACAAATGTCACAAATGTGACAATTGGGCAAAACATGAAATCTCTTTGGAGCATGTGATTGTCATTTTGACAACGATCATTCAAACAACCCCCAACCTGCGTTTGCCTAGGAAATGCACATGATCCATTAGTCATACGGCCTATTATAGAAGAAGGATGCTCAAGCCACTACAGCCATAGCAATTTTAAAACTTGTTTTAGTCCTCCTAACATTTTAATAAGTGAATTATTAAGGCTAGAGAGGCGAAATTACTACTACACCTGTGCGAACGAAAACCAGAACCTTTGCAGAAAATCCATATATTGAGTAAATGCTGAAACTGATGTTTTTTAGATAGCTCGTGTGACCTCTCAATATGTTCAATTATCACAAATGGGTTTAGAGTTACCTCCATGAAAAGAAACCAGACAACCAAACACATCTACCATTCGAAATGCTACTGTATTCCAGGTAAGGCGCGTCCCATTGCCTCCAACGTGCTAAAGTCGGACATTTTGAAAGGGAGGAAGAAAACACATGAGCGAATTCACAACTTTTCTTAGGTATTCCAAGCAATTGCAATTGAACTTGCAATTCTTTCACATCTTTTCATTTATGAATTCGTAATAGTGAATAACTACTTTTGGGAAATATTAAAAAAATAAGATTTGGTGGAAAGTTTTGGAGATAAACGAAGTTTTTAATGCTTTAACTCATCCAATATTAGGATCATTTGCAGAAAAGTAGTTAGTAAATTCGTTTGCAGAACAAAACACCAGTTAGAATTATTGAGTCATGATCGATACTACACTATCACATCGATGCCAATAATTGAGCTTTCCACTTGTACACCAATTCCTATTGTTATTAAAAGCGATGGAGTCAATAACGTGAATGATGGAACTGCTGCTTTGAAAGGATTCCATTAGTATTCACAATATCCTATAAATCACAAGCAGATTAGTCTTGAATCGTTTCCGCAGTCTGTTCTTAGTCCACTTGTTGTAAATTAAATAATCTGTGAGAAATTTGCCAAAATGTGCTCAAATTTAAAGTTAATCGTTGTAATTTTATCGATGACAGCGGAGGAGTTTAAATTCACTATGCATGTTCTCTTTGTATACAAACTATTACTACTATAAATAATGATTGTGCAGATAGAGTAACAGCCAAAGTGACTAGGAATAAGTTGGTCTATGGGTTGGCAATGAGGTCATAATAGCACGTGCACGCATTACTTTTCATGAGACTTCTCATGCAACAATAGAGCGAAGTGCACAACATTGTAGCACCCTAGGATACCCCAAACCCCTACTTCTCAAGCAACTCGAGTAGTGTGAGAAATCAAATCAGTAGAAAACAGCATCAGAAGAGATATTGGGTTTTAGTGACCATAGTGGACACAAAAATGTGGATTGAAGTCTAACACCTCACGATTAAGTGGATTTAAGAAGATAAAAGATAGAGATAAGACTAGGAATCAAGTCGGTGTCTTTATGTCTTTCAGTGAACACAGCAATATCTCCTGTGACACTGACTTTTTGCTATGGAGTAACCCATGGAGACATCTCAGGGTGGGGGGAGG
>UZAE01014038.1:0-11928 GCA_900617975.1 Rodentolepis nana | reverse complement strand
GATATAAATAAATACAAATGGAAATATAATTAAATTCAACTTTCACCAATAATTCAAGGTCATGTCTTCTCGACTCACCTGTATCCTCATAATGCCAAGAGCAGGTAGGTAATTACAGCAATAAGCGTTTCTTCTCTTTGAACTCCATGGACTGTTTTCGTAAAATTTAACGTTCTCCCAACCATATCTGTTTTTTCCTTTTAATTATCCTTTTCCATTCCATTTTCAGATATCGGGGAATGGGTTCATGAGACACCTCTATTTCAATTAAAATATTTAACTCAGTGCTATTGACAGGGTTATTAAATCATTTCATATGTAGTCATAGCAATTCAAATCATATCCACATACCCAACTTCCACATCAGAATCTTGTAATAACATGATTGACCTTATCATTTTATGACTCTTGACACAGAGAAATTAGATGGCTAAGTTACTTTAGCGAAATGAAGGTAAATTATTAAAGTATCGATTTTTGGTTGAATTTGCTTCTATATTTTATAGGTAAAATGTGAACCTGGAAGATGGGAAATGCTAACTAGACTACAAATACTAATTGCCTGACTCAACTAACTCTAGTGGAAAATTCAACGATCCAGGCTGATCCACCATGTTGCAGAAAAATGCTTTCCCCAAAAAATTTGTCTAATCATACAAGCGCAACAATACTAAGATCAACAATCAATGCCGAAAATTCATCAACTTAGATTTAGGACATCATCGTGAGTTTCCATTTGTTTTTCTAATTTCTGATGTTCATAAACTCGGGGTGTGCGATCGACCTCCACGTGGTGCACCCCAAGAAACGTATACTCATACGACAATAAAGTCCATTAACCGGCAGTTGACTTTTGACTTCAAACTACCATCACCCCACTGTATGTCATATTCGACTACTTCCACTTCAAACTACCATCACCCCACTGTATGTCATATTCGAAACTTCAAACTACCATCACCCCACTGTATGTCATATTCGACATCCTTCAAACTACCATCACCCCACTGTATGTCATATTCGACCTCTCAAACTACCATCACCTCACTCTATGCCATATTCGAATATAATATGTCAAAAAGTCTATTAATCGGCAGTTGACTTCTGACTTTAAACTACCATGACCCCAATGTATGTCATATTCGACCACTTCAATACCATCACCTCACTCTATGCCATATTCGACTATTTCTACCCCACTGTATGTCATATTCGACTACTTCACAGTACTCATCTCACCTTTTTCCACTTTTGTGTCTACCTCTCTTACGTCTTTGAAACACTCTTCTGTTCCCTCCCCCCTCTCGATTTTATCACTTTGATGTTCCTTCTCCTCTCTATGAAGTCTGAGGTCAACTAATGATAACTATCAAAACGCCTGCCATTTGAAATAAATATATGTTCATTAACTCATTATGGGAACTGACTTCCTCTTCAAATTTCACTTACTTGTCAACCTCAAAGACTCAATCTTACACGACAGCTTTACCTCATCCCATGTTGCTGGTCCTGCAGATGGCAGAAACTTCGTTGGCTAAGATACCTTTTCACAGTTAGTAATTTCTTCTCCTTTATCTTATCTGAGTTTTCCACCGTTTTCCTGTCCACTCCGATATTTTGGAACCCAAACATGGGGAGCGACAATAGGTTTTTTTTCCAGTACACTGATATAAAGAATTTCGATATATGATATCATTAGGAAACGTTAGATCTTCAAAAAAATACATGGACTTTTTCTTTACATAGGATAGCAGATGAAAACAGTGATTGGAGACCAAGTGGTGATTGCAGTACTCTCAATGGAATAATTATTCAAGTGCACACTCCTATACATCATGTAACATGACTTTACCTTAACTAAATAATAAAATCTTTTTCTCCGAACTGTGTCTTGCAGGAACGAGGGGCGACAGTGATCACACTACTTTGCATTTTTAAGTACCTGAACATGACCTTTGGTCTCCGTAACTATGCGCAGACATTTCAACGATTTATGATCAAAGTATTTCGAAGTCTAGACTATGTCTGATGGCTTTGCCATTGCCAGCTCTAACGTTGAGGGACACAATCAATACCTACAACACCCTTCAACATACCCCACCTTTCCTTTCTTGGCCCAAAGTTTTTCCCATTCTTAATGATCGAATAGATACTTTCCATTCTCAACAGCCTGGATATGTACAGTAGCTAATTATTTAATTTTTCTATATTTAAGTTAGCTAAAATGCTCCTGATGGGAGGAATATTGTGGAATCAACAGCGCAATCTCATTTGCCATAAAGCATTCTGAAGTGTACTCCTGTCAGTGCGATCAATATCGATCGTTGTTAATGACGAACCTTGAGGTAGTTTGCCTGCACTTGAAATGAACTGTTCCCATTTTATGTATTGGGATGATTTTAAACCGTTGAGGTGATTTTTTCCATTTGTGGTTCTTGCAAGAGAGAGGATTGTTGAAGTCTAGTCTGTAATTGATTTCAAATTAACACACTTATGTTTCATAAGAAATAATAATCTATTCTAAATGACAAGTTATCGTAATTAAAGCAAGTAATGACCAATTACTTCCGACCAACTGATTAAAATGCTAACGCATCAGTTATTGAATGTCGGTTGGCTTACAATGATGAGGATGTGTTTAAAAATTAGCTCTACTTACATGTAGTAAGTAGAAACAAGTGGAAAATGGGAATAGTCGAGAGCTTAGGTTTTACACAAGTAAAACAGTCGTGAGTTTGATAAAAAGCAGAATATGAGCAAGGCCTTGTACTATACAATATCCTCCGTTTTTCTACAGTTTTCATCCATAAAAAGAAATTGACTACTTTTCAAAATGACGCCAATAAGGAAATGTGAGCATCATTCACATTTATTATAAAGCATTTTACCCAATTCATCCTTAAAATTTACATTTTATTAATGCCTGTTCACTTTCGCATTACAGATAGACATTTTACAAGTTTACATTTGAAAGCTTCAAATGAAAGAGGATGTTTTTTATAAGGTTACTCTTTATACAAGCCACCAAACACAAAAATTCACAAAGCCCATTGAAAGTGAAAAACAGTTAACGAATGTGATAAGATAATGGAACATAGAGAGAAGATTAAGTTTTCAACCTCTTGACTGTTGTATTTTTTCCAAGGTTACATGGAAGTGACAACAAAACTCATACCAGCAAAATTTATTTCCTTTGGGAAGCAAAATTTATTGATAACTCAAATGGCAGCACCTGAAGCTAGGGGGGGGGGGGCATTGGAACTTGATGAGTTCATTAACTTAAGTAAAATTTTAATCATTAACTACGAATTCATAGGTGAAAACTATTAATTAAAGACTCACAAGCGTTGACATTATTCAAGGGTACAAAAAATGGTTTTCCTAATTGTCACAAGAAGCGTCTAATTGCAGTCTTGATAATCAATGCCCTCATGTAACTCTTATTTCCTTAAATTCTTGCAGATATTTTAACGTAGACCTCAACGACATAGATAATATATTTAGAGAATGGTGCCTTTTCTACTAATTTGCCTTTTATTTTAACACTCATTTGCATTCCAACAAATGAGTGAGGATTGGAAAAATTAAAGTTTCTATTTCTTCTAAAGTTTATAAGCAATGAAACGATCATAATTATCAATGTGTTTTGACAATAGTTCGTTATTTGAATGAGCTTCAAAAGAGCTATGTTTATATCGAGTTGGTGACACAATATTTTTAGATAGTTTTTATATCAAAATTAAATTAGTGCTATCTTAACCTTATTGCTCATCGAGTTGAAGTATTTTCCGCTTTGCTAAACACCTGGCTGATATTTTACTCTAAAAGACAATGTTTATTTTTTTTGCTAATATCACATTTACAAATTCGGCGTGTAATGCAGATTCTATTCTATATTAAAATATCGACTTTAATATCTAATTTCTGGCTTTTAATTTCTGGGGGTTCTGTCGGCTACCCTGTCTTAAAGCAAAAAATAAGGCAGTAGTTGTTGGGAGGTACAGGGTTACATCCACTGTCCTTTCTTTTTCCAGTTTATAGCTAGTGTAGCGGATAGTCAGCCCCACTTGACACTGACATTAACTATTTGCTTACAGGAAAATCGCAGCAATATTTAATGTCTGTTTAATGAAACCTATAATGCTTTGAATTTAAAAACGACTGAGCAATTGTAGCCAAAGTTTGCACTGCACTTGGAAGGTTCCCATATGTACCCCAGAGTCTCCATCACGTGTTTTATAATAATCGTAATTCCAATCTGATTGAAAAATTCAAAAATTTTCACAATAAAGGCATAGTTTGATTTGATTGGCTTCTGTGAAATTATATAAACCTAGGCAATTTTTTTCAAGAAATTATCATTGCATGTATTAAAGCGTTCAGGAAGCCGGCAGTTATCTTTCAATCACTATGGCTTCTTATGCAACCAAAATAGTTGTGTCATATGGTAGTTCAGGATGCAATTAACAAACTTCACTAATAACAGTATCATTAGTGTTATAGTATTTTTTGAGAATGTTGAAAGGGTAAGGATTTGAATAATAGAAGAGCTTTAGGATAACTGATTTCTCTTGGAAAATTGAAATAACTGAGTTAATATTGTAATCAGTTGAGAATTGCCAAATAAATAAATGATTTAGCGTACCAGTCAATACCGCTATGCCATGTATTCAAGACATCTAACAATATGACTAGTCATTTTAATAAAAGCCACATAAAACGAGAGGTGACTTCAAAATTTTATTTATCGCTAAAATAATTATTAGAATGATATGTTTTTGTAAAATTTAGCTTTTTTACCATCTTAATAATTACAATCATGTTTAGTCTGGCATAAATTAATAAATGTTTGAAGTTTAATTTAAATAGCGTCTTTATCGAAACTAGATTTTCTGTGAGGAAGCTGTCAATTTGTAAGTGCCATTGTTAATTTAAAACCGAGTGTTGAATCTCAATTGTAATATTATGTTTGAAACAACTTGACCAAAATATGATGAATTATCTGACCATAAATAACCACTTATTATTAATAAAATAAGGAAGTAAACACAAATTGGTATATTTAAATGCGTGTTAAAAATCGAAAACTTAAGCAATTTTATTAAACAATTTAAAATATGCCAATCTTGATTATTTGCGTATGGCATTAATTTATCTTCACTAAGGACAGGAGCGGATAGTCGTATTTAGGTTCTAACCAATAGAATTTATTGAGCTTGTTGTTATGCCGTAAAAATGTCTTAATACCTATTTTAATGTGGGAATATTTACTTTATTGCTAATACACCTCAGACATAAAGTATGAATTATGCAAAAAAGAAAATATGCCTTTCTATGGTTATGCGAGCCAAAGAAGAGCGTCGCAATCGATTCGGTGTAAATTCGTTAGATTATGACCCCTATCAAAAGAGACTTTATACAGCTGGCAGAGATTCTATCATTCGTGTATGGGACACAAAGCGTCAAACAGTAAGAGTTCAGTTTGATTTTTTATGTGGTAGGATCCGTATTTACAAAGCATGGAACATCATGCCGATTGGGTTAATGATATAGTCCTTTGTTGCGAAGGCGAATATCGTAAGTGAGCTTCTTTTATATAATTCTTTAGTTATCTCGGCATCTAATGATACAACTGTCAAAGTGTGGAATGCTAGGACTGGATTTTGCATGTCCACTCTTCCCACGCATAAGGACTACGTCGTGGTTTTGGCGTATGCTCAACATAAGGAAGAGGTTGCCAGTGCGGGTCTAGATCATTCAATTTTCCTGTGGGACGTTAACACACTTCGCAATTTAACACCGAAAAATAACACTGTTACAAGTAATTTCGATTGTTATTTTCTATTTTTATCTGTTAGCATCTTCATTTTCGGATGAAAAGGATAGCATATATAGTCTGGCTATGGATCCAGCCGGTTCTATTTTAGTAGCTGGTAGTCCAGATAAGCTTATCAGAATGTGGGATCCAAGAACTTGTCAACCGATTGGTCAGCTTCGAGGACACACAGATAATGTGCGAGCTCTTTTAATTCGCCCAGATGCCCAAGAAATTCTCTCAGGAAGTTCGGACGGTACAATTAAACTGTGGAATGTTGGAATGCGAAGGTGTACGGAAACAATACGAAGACATTCTGAGGGCGTATGGACTTTACAGGTACGATGCCAACTGTGATTTATTGGTCTATTTTTTTAATGGATCGGCCTTTTCGCATTTGCCAAATGCGTAATTTTATTCATTAACTGCAGACGAATCCGTCTTGGACTGAAGTGTATTCATCCGGCAGAGATAAGAATATATTTGCAACGACACTCCGCAATACAGATGATTCTTTCCTTATTGGGAGGGAATCTAACCCTGTCTTGAAGGTACTTTTATCAATTTTAATGTTTGGTGCTTTGCTTGGGCCTTCTTTATTAAATACCACCTCTCGCTTCAGCTTCTCTATGTGGAAAACTCAGATGGACCTCATCTTTGGGCATCAACTAGTGGAACTGACGTTAAATGTTGGGTAAGTTGTTTTTTATTGATTTTGTAGGGAACATTTTTCGTATTTTTGTCTTTTTTTGCTTTGATTTATCAAACTTTTCACATATACCACGAAAACAAGTGCATTCTGGAACTATTTCTATGGATGAAAATGGTCAGGAGGTGTTTGTGCAAATATGCTGACTGGTTATTTGTGATGCTATGTGATTATCAACTTCCCAGTACCTCAGTTCTCCTTAGTTTACGAAGATGCGAAATCTCCTTTTTCTTCTCTTTTAAGTATTTTAACTTGCCTATTTTTCTTCGAACGCTCTCTTTTACGTTTCACATCTGCTTTTTTGCTATTGTTCCGAAAGACAAAAGTTTGAGGTTGATCATCTCAACAGATTGAAAGAAGTCAAACTACGATTTCATGGATGGGACGGTTAGAAGATGGTTGTAAAGCTAACGCAATGTGTTATCTCAAACTAAAGGTTTTATGCATTGATATTCATCATCTTTTCTCACTATTGTTCATTTGGTGATGTTATAATTTGAGCCCTGTATTGGCCAGTTAAATGTCGCGAGGCGGAGATAATTCCGACAATGAGGAAACGCTGTTTTAATTTATATAACAATAGCGTTATGCATACAAGGGGTGTGAGTCTTGCTTATCGGGGTACGGAGTAACATTAAACAATGTTACAGCTGGGAATTGGAGGGGAAGTCGATCATCAGAGTCTTGAAAAAGGAGGCAAAGCGCACTCTCACGAAATGGCAGAAATTACGTGCGGTAATTCTTATGCCCACTAAGTTTACTTATTTCAAATGGCAGGCGTTTTGATTGTTATCATTAGCCCTTTAGTTGACTTCGGGCTTCACAGAAGGGAGGAACATCAAAGTGAGAAAAATTCGACAAGGGAAAAGAAGAGTAATTCACAGATGTAAAAGATACAGACAGACACAAAGGCTAGATGAGTACTGTGAAGTGGTGGAATATGACATAGAGTGTTGTCATGGTAGTTTGAAGTCAGAAGTCAACTGCCAGTTAATACACTTTTTGGCCGTATGAATATACGTTACTCAGAGTGCACCACGTGGAGGGAAGTCTATCGCACACCCCATCCCCACTAAGTAGTCATTGGTAAGGAAGACCTTTTAGTAGAGGATATGACGACTTGGCTAACATGGAAAGAACACAATCTGCCTCTATAAACCACCGGTGACACTGGTGTGCCCTCATAACGGCTGTAAAGTTCCTCTTCTCACTTTCTACATTTCCATCCACTTTAGATTTTTAAGAGGTCTATATGCGAGTAGGCAATAGTAATTAAACCATAGCTTCATTTGGATAATCAGATAAAAATGTTTTTTTTTGAGTGTTTGAACCATCATCGTCTATGATTTGAGGAGAATATTCGATCGCAACGCTACATTAAGTACTACCCCCTGTGTTCTTATTTTAATGCTGTCTAATAAAATGTCTTTTTTTTCAGAATATACTTTATTACCTTTAAATTGATTAATGATAAAAATGAGCGAAAAGCACACATGCCTAATTGTGTGTTTGGTGTATTCTGGTTTTGATAGGGGACTATTTACAGGAATTAAATTGTCAGAGAGAACGTCTCTGCACATTAGAGAATTACTTTTAATTTGAAAGCATATGGGGTTTACTAAGCGGGTTTACGCAACTACATCTTCTGGAGTCATATGGCATTCCAGTTGACTAAGACAAACATGGGAATTGGAAAATAAGCCCACTTCATGACAGAAACCTTAAGGGGAACTTGAATTGTCGAATGTACTCAATCTAAACGTGTTCCAATATCACTCAGCAGTCTTGACAGTTCAGGATGGCATATCTTTCCCTTGACATCCTAGTTTTGTCTACAATGCAGGTCGGCTCATTATAGTTGGCTTCTTTAGTTCGACGAATCACTAATCAGAATCTAAACCTTTTCTTTTCAGCCGATCAATGCACCAATCAGAAGAGCCCCTCGTCTTTCCTCGCATCGAATTGCCAGTCATTCTGTTGATTCGGATCCCCTTTGTGCATCACCATGGACTCGAGATCATTCGGAAACTCCTTCGGAACAACGCCTACTGCATCTCACTGTCCCTACCTCTGTACCTACATTTATAATTAAAGGTGAATTATGTTCTCTATCTCTACTTATTATTTCTACTTCGATTTTGATTAGTTTAATTCCCCATTCCTTACAATTGATTAGTCGGCAGACGTTTCTGTACTCATGCTTTTATCTCCAGAATTCTGAGCGCAGTTTTTTACTTTTCTTAATTTAAGTAACTATGCTGAGGTCATTCATTCTACCTTCTTTATCTTTTCTCTACAGGCGGTAATCCCATTGTTCAATATCATATTTGCAGTGAGAAGCGTTTTATCGTTACTCGCGATGCTAATAATCAGGTTGCAATCTATGACGTTCTACAGGTAGGGGCTGTCTGCCATTCATTGATATTACCCGGGGGGTTATAACATTATCTAATCAGATTGATCGGTTTATTTCAGGCTAAAATTGTGCAAAATCTCGGTCAAGTGGATTTTGATGCTGTAGTGAAAGAGCGAGAGAAGTTTATATATGTCCCCAATTGGTTCTCTGTTGATCTACGCTGTGGTGTAAGTTTGCCGATTCCCTGCATTATATGTCTGTCTAATCCGAGTAATACACTGCCTCTCCTGGCTAGGAAGAAAAAAAGTGCGACAGCCTCTCCTTCTCCTCAAATCAATTTTCAATGATTAATTGAACGTACTCCCTTGTTGCTTGGCTAATAATCAATACCGCAGTTTTTTATTAATGAATTTATAATTGGCATGCATGGAGGGCTTAACTAACTGAAGGGCTTCCTTGTTGCCATTGTCGTGCCTTTTCTCGCTTATACTGATAGTTTTTTTGAGAGATCAGGTACACTGCCTTAAATTCCTTATATGCACTATCATTTGCCATCAATGAAATCGTTCACATCTTGTGGTGAATACTCTTGGCTTGTATTCTTGCTCATGAGGTGGCTTAATACGTTTTTGAATAGGTAAATCGCGTCGTACTTTTGTTGATGGTCGTCTCCATTCTTTTCCTCTCTTTTCTTTCACAAAAAGGATCCAACTCTTTGCGTCATTTTTTATTCTTTGAAAAATAAAATGTACAACTTTCCATTGTGTAAAAGGAAGTTAAATCGCTTAGCAGTAGGCTCAATTGATGGTGGAGGAGTGAGGAGTGGAAAGGATGGTAGGAGCTTAGTCAAGGTTTTGTGAAAAAAAATCTTCCTAGTTAGTATAACTCAGAGTTAAAAATCTTGCTTAATGATTAGTTTACACTCCAAAATTCAACTTTTCCATTCTAATTCCTCGCTCGGAGGCCCCGAACGAATTCCAATGCACGACGCGCCCTGTGTTTGTTGACTGCATATACCTTAATTGTGTGATCTGGAGTGATAGTAAACGGCTTGCATGATCCCTTACTATACCGGCGCATAGTTCATATTCCTTGAAGTTTTACTTAGCGGTGCTCTCAATAGTCAATTGAACGTAGCAGTATTTCGCTGGATATGATGACTAACAAGATTATGGCAGGCTTTCATTACATCATTAATTTCCTCCTCTCTTTTTTTGGTTGAGTTTGTTTTTTTTAATATCATTTTTGTTAGATTTTTGGAGAATTAAATTAATAAAGTAGTCGTCATTTCTTTGGATATTTATTTCAGAAAATTAGAGCTTTTAATTAGTTGGTATTTGTGGTTAATTCGCATGCAATTCCATTTTTTCGCTATTTTTTTAGTTCCCCATTATTCATCTGGACAGTTCCGATGCTCTGTCAGCCCACATAACCCTCAAAGACGCTGGTTTCACTACACCCGAAGATGCGGCTGATCAGAAGAGTTAGTTCTTGAAATAACTTGATTCACATTTTGTCTTGCAGTAACTTCAACCCCTTCTTTACAGTCAATTACGGTCAATTATTGCTGCAGGCCATATTCGAGAGCTGGCCAAAAGCTCAACTCTATAGTGGAGACAGTAAGTTCCATGAAAAAGCTTGAATAGATGGGGGGGGGGAGGGTGTGCTCTTCTAAATCGTTTATGTCTTTAACTCTTTCCCTTTTGCTTTCAGGTACTTCTAATCTAACGAGGGGATATGTTTCCCTACCTGATCACATTCCCATTATTCTGAGGTTAGTGCTCTTCCCCCTTTTATAGTCCAGAATCAAAGGTGAGTTATCTCCTAATCTGTGCTTTGTTTGCCTTTGCAGTGACTGTCGAGGACGAGCACTGGCTAGATTCATTGTGCGAGACACAGGTCTCTCGAAAGAGCAGCGCCTCCTTTGTGAACATGTTCCAGAGTGGGTTACGGATATTGTAGTTCGAGTAAGTGAACTTTCCCCGCATCGTTTTCTATGCGCGCCTGCAACATGGTTCAATCTCACACAAGTCAAATAACTTTTGAAGTAGGGAAAAGCAATTCACGATTCTCGTGTGTGTGTGTGTGTGTGTAACCACTGTATCCACATTCGATAGCCCATCAGCAATACATTTGGTTGGTGGATAAGTCGTGTGAAGGTTCGATATTGTGCATCGCTATTGCTCTAGATGAGAGCTAAACACACAACGAGAGTATAGCTTTAGAGTGTCAATGTGTAAGTATATCGAAAATTTTTCCGTCAAATGTGATATATCCGACTAAAGTAGTTTGACGTTGGGGCCTATAATTGTGCACAAATTTCTAACCTGCTAGAGTGCTTGATTTGTAGCCCTATGGCTCAATCAAATTCAAGCGATTCTTAAATCTCAAGTTGAAAAGGTTTTATGAATGAAATATTTATTTATATCAAATGGTAGGCGTTTTGATGGTTATCATTAGCCCTTTAGTTGACTTCAGGCTTCACAGAGGGGAAGAAACGTTAAAGAGAAAAAAATAGTCCAGAGGGGGGAGGAATAGAAGAGTGTTTCAAACACAAAGGTAGAAAAAAGGTGAGGTGAGTACCGTGAAGTAGTCGAATATGGCATACAGTTGGGTCAAGGTAGTTTGAAGTGAGAAGTCAACTGTCGGTTAATAGACTTTTTGCCGTATGAGTATATGTTGTCCAGGATGCACACACTCCATGAATGGAATATTACACGGTTATTGCCTTATCTTAAAAACAGTTATCATTTTTTATAACGTTTGGATCACTGTGAATTTGTTTTACCGTCCACTATTTTAACTTAATTATTCATGATCGCTGCGGCACACATACTATTTCGTGATCTCTTTTTTCGTATAGCGCAAACCCATCAAGGCTACCAAGATACCTTTCTGTTTGACGCAAGACACCAAAATCTCAAATCCCAAATCTAAAACGTAAGTCACTTCAGCATCCTTTGAAGGGTAATAAGACCACATACTCTCTTAATGCACGGTCTCTTCTTCTTCCCCAATTACAGCCCACCAAATGTAGGACATTCTTCA
>UZAE01014037.1:0-17199 GCA_900617975.1 Rodentolepis nana | reverse complement strand
GTGCACCACGTGGAGGTAAGTCTATCGCACACCCCAGAAATGACTTCATAAATCAAATTAAGTATTAAATGGCTTTTTTCGCATTCACCAGGTAAACGTTAGGCACACACTGCATGTGTTTAGATCTATTGGGAGAATGGAGATTTCGGTTTTAAAAGTCCGAATTTCCTAGAGCGCAATTCGGCAGATAATTGAACCGGTTGTCGTTTTTCATGAGTGCTAGGCCACAGTCACTGGCGCTCGCTTTATTATAAAGCCCTTTTTACAGGGAGGCACACAACTTAAGGTGCACAACTTTACAGCTTGAGATTTTGTGCTGCTTTCGTCATCATGGCTGTAGTGTAGAGTATTTGGTTGAAAAAAAAACTGCAGTTGGAGCTTCGGCACTAACACGGTTTTCAACGCGGTAAACAATTTTAAAAAAAACGATAGCAATTGAGACATTAAGATTGATTAGATCGTTCTATGTCGTAAACGGACAAACTCAGAGATGAAAGAAAGTCAAAAATGATTCCCTCAGACACGTTAGTTTGGCTCTAAGTTATGCACATTTGAAGATATTCGAGTCACTTCTCTCTAGCCTAAAGAATAAAGGCCAGTAATCGATGGACGATTTAAACTCAGTTCTCTTTCTAACAAAGCACAATTGAACTTAGGTGTCGAGAATGCAACTCAGGTAAGCGATGATTGTTCCGGAGTCATTTTGAAATTCCCAAGTGAATACCTGATCCTTTAATACCTCACATCATGGTGAGTGTCGTGTCGTCTGTTTTTTCCTAGGGTCGACCACGGGTTCTTTTCGCTGGTGAGGCCACAATTGATAGTCAAGGAGGTCAACAATGCACCCATGGTGCCTTTCTCACGGGAGTTGAACGAGCTTTTGACATTTTGGATCACGTTCAACAAGGTGGTCGTTGTCGACTTCGTGACGTACGAATTGTTGACTATCTAATGGGTCGTGGAAATCGGGCCCTTCCTCCCCACTCCATGCTACGTCGAGGTCAAACAACCTCCTGTTCTAGTAGTACCAGCACAACTAGCACTAGCTCCCGTTCCACACCCCAGCGTGAACGTCGTGGAATGAACCGTCGACAGCGTCGTGACTCTGGAAATGCAAGCCTAGACGGTCTGGATAATTTTTCCTCCTCTCCATGTGCATCTCTTTCTTCAAACTGCTCATCCAACTGCTCTACAATCGCAGAATCACAACGAGATCAAACGGAGAGATGTTCAGAACTCCAGAGTCCTTTCAAAGTGGCAGAAGATGAGAGAGCAGCTTCACCGCCTCCCAAAAAGCGTTTTTGCCAACGACCTGAAGATGACGGTGACATCGAGGTCGTGTCCTTTGTATCTCTTGAAACTTTTAGGCAGCTTTTCAACCTCCTCCCTCTATGCAATCTTCCGGCTCTTGAAGCACCGAAATCTTAAGCCTGACCGTTCGATTGCTCTACTATTCCCTCTTTTTATATAACAAATTTTGGTGTTGTGTTCACTCATTTCGTGCGTCTTCTTTGTCAGCATTTCCTCTCTCTCCCTTATTTTGGCTTGCTTTCTTAGCGATTTCCTGTCTCTTATAGCTTTCTCCTACTTTAACAAATTCGTTTGTTCTTCTGTAAATATTAATTTTGTCACCTTCTTTATTCATTTTGGCTGGTTATGGATGCTAATTTAGACGCTGTATTCTATATATATATCTTGCAAACGTTGTCCTTTTGAAGTAATGTTTGCGTCTATCTCTTGTTGTTCATAATTCAAATGCAGTTAGTTCTTTTATATTTATGAACGAGCTCTTATTTTATTGGCCACGAAGGGGCCGGGGGTTGGGGGGGGGAAGGGGAGGTGTGTGGGGTTTGTACAAATAGTTAATCGCTTTCAATTTCTACGATGTTCACGGTGAGGTTTGTTGGCTTATTTATAATGATAATCCGACATTAGCAGTCAGAAAAAAAGCATACTCCCAAGAAGGATGGTTGCGGGTCGAGCCGCAAATCTGGTACACCCGAATGAAGCCGGCGGGTTTCATCCAAAATGAGCTAGATCACTGCTCAATGAATTTCTGTGCTCGCACCCGGGCTATCGTATTGGTGGTGCGGCTTCATTTTCTGTCAATAAGAGTTGACTATTCGGGTCTGGGCTAATGACTAGTCACTGAGACCGGTCACTTTCAATAAGAAGCGGCCTTTGTTTAAGTTAACTCAACAATTAAGCTTGCAATCTATTCTGGGTCACCGCCATCTGTGAAAAACAAAGCTTGTTGACAGGCGGGAAAGTGATATATATTTTGCTTAATACCGAATATATTAGGCAAACATTTACGGGTGTGCGATAGACTTACCTTCACGCGGTGCACCCTGGACAACGTATACTCATATGGCAAAAAAGTCAATTAACCGGCAGTTGACTTCTGACTTCAAGCTACCATCACCCCACACTATGTCATATTCTACCACTTCCACAGTACTCACCTCTCTTTTTTCTCTGCCTTTGTGTCTGTTTGTCGCTTTTACATCTTTGAATCGCCCTTCTGTTCCCTCCTCCTGACTTTTTGCAACTTTGATGTTCCTCCTCCTCTCTGTGAAACCCGAAGCCAACTAAAGGGCTAACGATAACTATTAAAACGCCTGCCATTTGACAGGAATGGATGTGGCAAGCATTCAGGAGCAATCTTTTGAGGTAATTCAGGGTGATCATTTGAAATACTTTCACAAAATTGAACTTCATTTATTTGAACAAACCGAAACCTCTACCGATATCGAGCTCTTTTTTTGGCCAATAAAACCATCATCGATATAAGTTCGTATTTTGCAGTTGTGAGTAGTTTGAAGGTTCCCCTTACAAAGAATTTGTCTATTGCATTCTATCGGAGCATTGAAGCATACATTGAAGACACTTGAGCCCTTTCGGTGAAAGCAATGTTAAATTAGGGGGGTGATTAGATTTCAGGAGGGCAGATGTCACAAATATCCAGAATAATTATTGTTTACAGCTTACACATCACTTAATAATCTTGAAAACTGCCTTACCATTTTTAACTTAGGGGAAAAATTAAAGATTCCCTAGCAAAAAACATCAAGTGTTTGTTAAGCAATTTTTTTCTAATATATAACTTTGAAATTCAAGTTGGGTGAGGTGGAATTTGCACAAGAGAAACTTCCATTTATTCCTCTTAATTAAAAATCGAATAGCACTATGTGATATTGACCTTGAACGTGAATTTTTCACCTACCTCCTTATATAAAAAGAAGCCAAAGCTGCACAAAGTGGTAGCGCGCCAGAAGTATGTTGTGACTTAAGTATTCCCACTGTCAATGATGAAATTTTATTACTCAAAAATGTAAATAATCAATTACAGGTACCAATTAGAAATCGAGTATCTCGCAAACAGATATTTGAGTACCATTTCAAGTTCAGACACGGTGTTGAAAACACATCCGCCTTTTCTTGCATTGAGAATTAAGAACATGAAAGTCAATTACAGAAAGGTTCAGCTCAATCAATATGAATTTAAATGCTTCATTGAAATCGGGACCACCTACAAATTTTGATGATGACGTATTAAGATCCTTGGTCGTGCCACATTATCGGTTAACCATGGAATAATGCTCGTAACACTCATCTGTTCATGGCCAACTATGCAGTTACGCTTGAAGTGCATGGGAAAATAGAATAGGATGGGAATTTGGGCGCCAATACATCCACCCCCTCCCCCACCACCCTCTCCGGGGTATAATAAAATGTGTAGGGAGAAACATATGAATTTCTTTATTGTCTTCGCAACTAAGTATTCGTTCTCTAAAACCGAACTGTTATTGGACAGAGGAAGTGGACAGGTTAGGACAAAGTCATTGAGGCATAACAATGCTTGCCTCGAAATCAAATAGTAATTCCATATCATCACCTAACCAAAGCCAAAGTTAATCCTTCGGAAAATTCTTCCACGCATGTTGTCGAATGTACATGGGATTATCCGTTGAGAACTGCTAAAACCGAACGGAACAGTTACACCTCAAATTTTATTACTTTCAAAAATTTGGAAGATTCAACCAGAAAATAAGGCTTAGTTATCCAAGTTTCTTAACAAAAATGTGATATTATTTCAATGTAACAGTGGTCGGTGCCAACAAAGCATGAATGATCTTCCAAAAATTCAGGAAATGAATTGTGAAATTGCCTCATTCCATTACCATTTTCTAAGGTGCATAAACCACGCTCTAAGAGAAATGCGTTTGCGAACTATGGCTGAAATCGAAAACCATGTAATAGAGTAATTTTTTTCAAAAGTAGAAATTTTATTTTTAAAAGTATATCAAAACTACAAGAGCAAAATGAGAAAATATTACAATTGATGGGGAAAAATTATCAACTTGATTTCAACCTTAAAATACTAAATTTCGTCTTTGGGTTCCAAATATTTGCAGCATACACCTCATTTTCTGCATCTTGGACTTATATTTTATACAATATTGGACACTTTTCTATTTTGCTACTGATTTTATTAAGTAGCATGCATTTTTATTATTGATATTTATCTTACGTTATTAGTAAGATCTTTTATAAACATGGCCATCATCTTCTCCCAAGAACCCTATCCTGGATTACTTTAAACTTCGAAAGACATAGTATTTAGTTTTAACATTTGGGGTGATTTAGTGGCATTAACTGGGTTCTTACGAAACTGGAAAGAAATTATTTGGTTACTCGCAATATATTTGACTGTTCCATCCAAAAATATAAGTGATTGTTAGCTACCAAAACACAACAGACTTGAAAGAATTTAAAAAGACAACCAAAATTAGACTAGAATCTAATAGTTTTACTATGAATGACTGTCATTGAAGTTTCTTACATTCTCAAACCAGTGCCGACTACAACCTCAACTCCAGAGCCGAAACAATCTGTTTTATGTTTATCACGAGAAGGGACTCAAGAAAACGTTTTTATTCTATTCAGCTTTTGTAGTACTGACAAGCGCCTAGTCGTTTTCTTTGCAGTGCCCACATGTATTTAATCGGCCTTTGGGTTAAGATTGGGGGAGGGGGAGGTTGGGGGGGGGGGGGGGGGGGGGGGGGGGGGGAGAAAGGAGCTCGGGGTGTCGACATGCACTAGGATTGGTACAGTTGTTAAAATGGGAATGGTAGGGGAAAGAATCCTGCTGTCTCCACACATATGGTCTATTACTAGCCACCCTCGTTCGTTATCTAGGGCCTAAAATCTAGTGTTTTAAAATACCGCGCGTCCATCTGAATTCAACCTAAGCGCATCTTTAATCGTTTGCGGTGTGATAAATTTGACTAAATTACCCACGAAAGATGACATATATCTCTCATTCATATCATGGCAATAGGAAAAATAAGTCACACAATCCGAAGAATGTGCTTAGGTATGTATACAGACCAAGCTATCACTTATTTCAGTTATTTCATTCACCGGCCTGTTAAAAATTTAGTCAAAATTTCTCTTTAGTCATTTTTGTGAGAAGTTAACCTTTGAGACACATGTTTAAGCTTATAGCAGCGAAGGTCTACAATGGATGAAAGGCTTGTGGTAGAACCTACAGCATTCAATTGACTGCGATGACAATGCTCGATTCCCAATGATAGATTGTTCTGACTCTCTCACATGCACACTATTGAGGAACACTGTTTGGTGAGGTCAATCAAAGTAAATAAATTAACTTAATTAAATAAATCTTCTGCTTGCCATTAAAATTCTTTTGGTGGTCGCCGCGAATTCCACGATACAAGTTAGGTCTTTTAATGACTCAGATGAATTCCTATCATCCATTCGCGTTGTCACCAACTGTATGGCTAGTGAAGGCCTTAAACTTTGGAAGGAAGAGAAGTCAACGCGAAACCCTTAAGCACAAACTACAAATAATACACGAATATTATGCTGTTCAATTTTTCAGAACACCATGTTAAAAATAAGGAACAGTTTTTAATAAATGTGGTTGATAAGCCTCGGCTACGCAAAATCCATTAATATGTGGTGTGAATAGCGTTTATTTATTTATTTATTTCAAATTACAGGCGTTTTGAAAATTATCATTAGCCCATTAGCTTACTTCGAACTTCACAGAGGGAGGAGCATCAAAGGCACAACAAGAGACAGACAAAAGGTTGAGAACCAGGTAAGGTAAAGTGAGTACAGCGAAGTGATGAAATATTGCGTGCAGTCTGGTCATGGTAGTGTGAAGTCAAAAATCAATTGCTGGTTAATAGACTTCTTTGCCGTATGAGTATACGTTGCCTATGGTGCACCTCGTGGAGGTAAGTCTACTGCACACCCAGAATTGTGTTTAACGTAGTTGTCATCGGAACGGAGCTTAGTCATTAAAATACGATTGTGGCTACACTGAACATGCGTGACTATTGATTGGTTGAGAAGTCTCTACACTCACCACTGCACTGCTCCGTAACTCAATCGCTATCACTTCGCTCCCGATTGCTACGGGATCCGTAGCACACCATCCGTTCTAGAATGTTCGACCTCACGTGAGATCATTTGGTTCATCAAGTTGGCGCTGTGTTCTACACAATATTTTAAATATTTCTTCTCTTTATTTTTCTCTCTACAACAACCGGGCCGCGATATGAACAGCAAAAATGTCCCTTTACCTATGAAAAGCGCAGGGAATCGATCGATTTTTAAACAATAAGAGATCTGTTAACGTTATGGTCAACGAGATCTTTTTTCAATTCTATGGAAGGATTTAATGAACACGTATTTAAAGTTTAATTGAATTATTTTAGGCATGTTTAACAAAATAATCGATTTGGAGTTTAATTTAATTCTATTAAAAAAATTAAAAGTAAAGCCGCAGGCCACGTGAAAACTACCCCGTTAGCTATGCATAGAATTTTGCTGCAACACGGCAGTGTGATCAGAGAGGTCATCCAAAAATGCCATAATTTCACACCAAATACATGCCAACCACAGGTCACAGAGTGTTGGCAGAATTGGTAGAAATGCAAGCGTTTTCTTCTCTTGGCATACATTTTGTATGGGGTATGCGTCTGGAAATACTTCTTTAATTAATTATATAAATGTTAATAGAATAAAGGTACAAATTGATACAATCGATAACAGCGAAGGAGTTTATCTGCGTTGCAAATGCCTTCCAATATATTACTAATTTATGACTCAAATTGGTTCGCAAGATTCTCTGATAGAGACTCTACTCATTCTCCATTGAACTCAAAGTTATATTTTTGATAATCTGATAATTAGATAATTGGGATAATCAATGTATCAATGACATGATCATAGTACTATAGGAATTACTAAGGGGAAAGTTAAATGAATTGATTTCGAAAATTCTACAAAGCACGATTTGCAGTCTAAGCTTAGCTTTGAGGGCCATTGGGCGAAAGTTTTGTAGCGGATTGCTACCTTAGTAAAGCCTGATTGACTCAGTATCTCTTTGCTACTCTAGTAAAGCCTGACTAACTCAGAAATCTCTGTGGCAGATTCTCCAACATCTAGCTAGACTCCCGGAACCAGTTTAGCTATAGNATTTGCAGTCTAAGCTTAGCTTTGAGGGCCATTGGGCGAAAGTTTTGTAGCGGATTGCTACCTTAGTAAAGCCTGATTGACTCAGTAATCTCTATGGCAGATCCTCCAACATCTAGCTAGACTCCCAGAACCAGCTAAGCTATTGCAAAGCTATAAAGGAAACAGACGTGTAGCACGGAGCACGTTTATTCAGTAAGTATATTGCGGATAAAGTGTACACGCAGGGAGCTACTCATGATCAGGATGGGGGATTAGGTTTAACAGGGGTTAATGATTGGTCACTGTTTGTACGGTCGCTGCACACAGAGTTGTACGGCCGCACCTCCCAATCCTGGCATGCAGGCATACGATGGCGCACAGAGCGATAACGTGTCCCACAGTTTTCTGGAGTTAAGTTGAGAATGCGTAAATTATTGGTATCTGACATGATTTACCTCATAATGATTCCAGCTCACTAATTTAGATTTTTTAACCAACACTCTTAATATTGCAAAAGCATTTATTCAATTCTTTGCAGCTTTAAGGAACTGCACTTTTAGTCGGAATTTAGTACAAGCACATTTCGGCTTATTTGTCATTTAAGACTTAAGAAAATATCATAATGAAAGATGCCAAACATTTTTTCTCCAGTCAATCGGTGGTGAAGTCATTCAGGAAGGAAAGCATCTCTGTCTTTAATTAGTTAGTGAGGATGTAATAAGGAAAATCGCTAATTTACTTTTCGTATATTACGTTTAAGACATTGTAATTTTATTAAATTAATTGAAAAATAATTTAATTTGTTTCACTGTTCCATCAAAGTCAAAATTCATATTTATCGTTGTTACAGCAGTGGTGATAACAGTTACAATTTCTCCGCAAAGCGCTTAATCCATAGCAGCAATTTTAGTACACCCAGTCAGATTCTTAGGTTAAGGTCAACCCCACAATTACCGGTGATAATTGCACATCACGATCAGCAGTTGTGATCTCTCTCTTCTCACTCTTCTACGCACTCAAAATGGGTCTTGGTAAGAAGAATACGAAGGATGTGACACCCAAATACAAAGCGAATGGTAAAAAACCCAAGAAGTTCCCTAAACTTCGCCGCCACGTTCATCGGAATGCTGATACTATTCTGATCTTTCTCCACAGCCTCTTGCCACTAACAATCGGTGGTTACCTCATTTATCAAGGCGTTCCTAATGACCCACCAAAGCCCAATTTTTTATTTGGTTACTTCGGCATTGCCGTAGGAATTGTAGCAATTGTTCTCCACCTTATTATGATTGTCCGTTCCTTGGTTTCAAAACGTGCTGCTTACTTCATGAATTGGTTAATGCTAACTGTAGATGTCGTCCAATTCCTTCTCTGTGTTGTCAGTTCGAGTGTTATGTTGGTATTTACTGGAAAAGAGTACATCACTCTTGCGGGTATATCTCTAGCGAACACCATTTTCTGCATTCTTCCCGCGTTTCTCGCATTCACTTCTCTTATGAACACTCCGAAGAACTCGGAAACTCACTTCTCCGTAACGAACCCAGCTTCCTATGCCTCAGGTCGTGCGAAACCTGCTGTTGTTATCAAGAGAATACCCGATGACACATCTGTTAATTCACGCAGTAGGTAAACTACTGTTTCTTAGAGTGTTACTTTAACTTTGATTCTTTTAAATAAACGGTGTGTAATCTTGTCACATGGTTCTTTTTGCATCGATAGTAGTTTACCCTTAATCGCGTACCAATTAGCGAAAAGTAATGCCCTTCTAGAAGTTCAAAATTGCAATATTATGAGGTGACTAAACCTATGCTATATTTGTGCACTTATAATTTTGCCAAATTGTCCCTCGGAAGTGCTATTATTGAAAACAATGTGCCTATGATTCACCTTGATTTATTGCAATGAAAATAGATGTTTCATTTCTGAATTTAACAATCTGCCGGTGGTCCTGATATATGTCCCTTACTTGATGAATCATCCAAAAAATCGATATTTGCCATGATTATTGTAGGCGAATGAATTTTATGACAATTTACTTTAAGTGATTAAAATTTAAAGGAGTGTGAAAGGGTTATATTGATAATGCTTTTTATGTTTACAAACTCACTCATTTTTAGTGACTTAGTGGAGTTTTATAATAGGCAAACAAGTTTTTTAATTGAATTGGCCTTCAATTTGTGGAGACAGAAATGAGTAGAGAAAGTTACTTAGCCAGAAGTAATCAGAACGGTACATTTCAATTAAAAGGTGACCAATTAGGATGGAATAATCCCCCCCCCCACTCAGAAGTCAAGTTTGCATATTTTCTTTTTATAGCAAGTTTTTTTTAAAAAAATAGGGAATTACCTTTTTTAATAAATGCACGTAATTAAAATAGAGAAGGCGAGTTGATTGGATGTACTTATCGGTTTAAATATAATAATTGATTTAAATGCTAGTGCACTTAACGAGTGCTCGAATTTTAAGCATATTCAGGTATGCTGGATTAACTAAATATTTCAGCTTATCTCAACAGACCTTCACAAGCTCCAGGGGAGGTTAATTACTTTGTGGACTGTTAATATGTGAGGCAGTACCAATAATTGACCTTTCAGTTTCTTCATCATCAAAAATTGGAATTCAAAATAACCTTTTGACAAGGTTTATCAAACAAGCATCCTGCAGCATTTTAAGGTATTAGAGGAAATATTTGAAATGTACCTTAATTAGGTAAGGTATAGTGGAAAGAAGAATGAGACGTCAAGGTGACCGTTATAATAGTTTTAAAATAAATAAGAGTTAAAGACACAAATAGTTCCGGTAAAATTATCAACGAAAATGCCTCACATCAAAGCTTTAAGAAGAAATGATAACCAATTTTAACTTAAGCTCTTCCGCCCCCGCCATAAATTCTATATGTCACCAAATAAAATTCGGATTTTAAGACAATAAATAACTATTTTACTAAACTAGTTTCAATAAGGAAGGAGAGTAGAATTATTATTGATAATCAAGGAATCCACTTCCAAATCATAAAGAATACATTGCCCCACCTGTTTGGGTAATTTTAATTTATTCTTAACACTGAGCAGGTAGATTACGTAGGGATGAATTAATCTCACGATGTCCTCACTGTTCATTTCCCCGATCAAGCTATCATTATTCTAAAACTCCCCCATGGTGGAGTCGATTTTCCATTGCTAGCCATTTATAGTGCAAGAAATCTTACCGCGTCATGCTCTTTTCAAATAAAAGTATTCAACAACAAATCCCACCAACCCCCTTCCCCCCTCCCCCCTCCCCCCAACAGGCCACGACAAAACTTGTAAACGTCTCGAAGGACTTACAAGGTGTGGACCCTTTCAAATAATGTCGTCCTTTAAAGTACTCGATTTTTTGCACTAAGAAATCCCAAAGGTATCTACTGCTCTTGGTGTCAGTTCACACTTTCATTGATTTGTCTCACGGCGCTTATTTTATGACAGTAGCACAATTTAAATCTACCCTTCTCTTCCCAAAGTTATTTCCTACCAAAACATAAAGTACAGATATGCTGTACCGTCATTGTAGTAACTGAGATTCTATTTTAGTAGGTAAATATGTTGGGCTGTTAAAAAATGAACACAAACCTTAAGATGAGTTTTTAAAGTAGAATGAAGCCAATCAAGTAACATTAAAGTATGTTAATTATTGCCCTTCCGACTTCAAACAAAAGATGAAAATGTAAGTTTGTGGAGTACACAACCCTAACACGGTTAAACTAAGCAATCTCATACACGTTCGAACATTCTGGAACATGCGGAGAGATGTTGATCACATTAGGAAGTTATTAGTATATCGAATTGCAGGCCTTATGATGTTTATTTATTTATTTATTTCAGATTTTACCAGGGGGGGAGTAGAGCATATATATATAGGCTTTAGGATAGTGAACAGTAGTTGACTTCTCGCTTCCCAGTATCTCTGGGTTTCTTTCGTTGTCTTTAGGTCTGGGCACCGAATCAGGTGGGTCCTCTCAATATCCTCTTGCAAGTCACATAGGGGACATGATGGTTGAGCAATACTCCTGTTATGTGTAGGTACTTTGACAGGCAATCGTGTCCATTACGCAGTCTAAAATCTGCAACAGCTTTGTTCCTTAGCCATTCGGCTATGTTCGAGTTTAAGTTCGTTGCTTCTTGAAGTCTTGAATTCTCTCCTGATTAAGGTCTTCATTGTGTGGAAAGACATCGGCCAGTCTATGCCTTGCAACACTTTGGTGTCCTTCTCATCAAGTAAGTCAGCAAGCTCATTGCCTATGATGTCACAATGTCTGGGGATCCATTGATGAACTACTGTTTTGTTTTTTATTCTCACAGTAACTGATACAGTTTTTTACGTTCATGTATCTCGGCTGTTTAGGGTGGTTCTCTGCTTCCAATTGAATTTACTGCTGACTGCGAGTCCGAAAGAATTATTGCTTTGGAGAGGTGTGCGCCGAACTTACCTCCACGTGTTGCACTTTGAACAACGTATACTCATGCTGGGAAAAGTCTGTAACTTGGCAGTTGACTTCAGTACTCTTACGTTAGGAAGTAAATTGTGAAACGAGTGCTGAGACCTCCCTATCAATCAATAATCAAAGGCCAATGTGCCCAAATCCGTATTTAACGACTAAGCTCCATACCGAAGAAACACAACATAAATAAACGCATTCCACGCCCTATGTCTGCTTCCTCTTTGAATATCGTTCAGGCTAATTAGCTAATTCCAGCTGTCATTTAATATTTGATTGTAGAGTCAACGCGTATTCGTGCAGCAGTTCGTTGCAAATTCTACTTTCATTTTCAATGGGAGCCATAATCTCTATTCGCTACGATTAAATAGATAAGAGCTTTTAAAGCCTATTTTAATCAACTCCTCCACTTATTTACCAATATTTAAAGTGAGTTTTCAATAAACGTTTCCTCTTTTTTACCATTTTAAGCAAATCTCCCCCATTGCCTGAATATTGTTATGCGCAATCTAAATTTTTAAAAGGCAAATTCAGGAACATGATTTTAGTTTCAACTCTACTGCTCTACTGCAAAGTTGCCATTTGAAGATAAATGTTGCTGTGGCGAGATGCAACTTCAGAGATAGGCAACGCAATATGTTGACTTTTTAAGCTTAACCTGCTTCTCTCGTAGTATGAGGCTTGATTAAACGCACGTGGGTTTGTAGATTGTACAGATAGTGAGGATGAGAAAGGAAAAGGTAATTATTTCAAGGAAGAAATTACTGACTTTGTTTTCACCCTAAAACAGGACCTATTTGTGGAGCACTCCACGTTGTCCCTGCTGAACAACGCTACCTCGTGTGTACTCAGACAGGCTTGAAGGTGGTTCCGTGAAACTTCAATAGTGCTCACTTGGTGTTTTAAACCCGCCATATTAGTATAATGACTAAGCTCCTTGACTGTGCACGCCTACTCATACCCACATCCCAAATAAACATGTTCCAAGTGATGCATCTGTTCCCTCTATGGCCTTGGGGTTGCTTAGCTAGTTCTGGAAGACTTTTAAAAACAAGAGATTATGTCATAGAAATTTCTGAGCATAGTCAATGCTTAATAGTGTAGCGAACCGCTACATACCAGTGCCAGTAATGTGATTAATCTCCATTCTAAGTAATTTAAAATAGGTAAAATATTTCACCAGAAAATAATAGAATTTCTTATTCTGAGTAACAACGAATCGAAAATTAAAATAGATATATATTTAGCTTTAAATATATATATATATATATATATATATATATAAAGNGAAAACTCATTCTTTTATTTATAGGGAGAAGTTAAGGCCTTCAAAGTACGTGAAGAACTTATGATCAACTGAAATTTTTAAAAGCAGTTGGAACTCGGCAAAGTTTTTCAGTGAAATAACTTAAGGCATTTTATGGATATTTATTTATTTATTTCAAATGGCAGGCGTTTTGATAGATATCATTAGCCATTTAGCTGACTTCGGGCTTCACAGAGGGAAAGTTCATCAAAGTAGCAGAAAGTCGAGGGGTGGGGAACAGAAGAGCGATTCACAGATGTAAAAGAGGCAGACAGACACAAAGGTAGAGAAAAAGGTAAGGTGAGTACTGTGAAAGTAGTCGAATATGACAGCCAGGGGGGTCGTGGTAGTTTGAAGTCAGAAGTCAACTGCCTGTTAATAGACTTTTTTGCCGTATGAGTATACGTTGCCCAGGGTGCACCACGTGGAGGTAAGTCTATCGCACACCCCATTTTATGGATATAGTGAATTAAATTCCATAATAGTAAGCCAAAGATTCATTTGTCTTATCGATCGATTTGAAGCAACTATTGTACTACTTAAATTTATCAGTAAGACGTTTGGTAGAGTGTGCGTCTTTTCCCTTTATTCAATCATTAACTTAAGTCACTTTCACTTTTGTGACGTGAAGAATGAAATTAGAAAGTAAATCAGAGTGTCCAACAACTGTTCATTAGTCCAAATTTGATATACAGTAGACTGTATGGAATCAAATCCAGACGGGGGTATTTATTCAGAATAAACAGGTTTGGATATAGGTGTTGGTAACCATTCCTGTATACGGATTATGCGTGATTGAGTAGATGGGCCAGTGTTAGGAAGTTGGTGATAGGATGCAGACACCAAAAATACCGTGTTGCTTTGCATAAAATCCATGGCTGGCATAAGTGACTTGTACATAATTTGCCATGATGAACCGGAATGTGGCTTGAGTAGCATGGAATTTAATTAGAGGAAGGAGGCAGGCTGTATGCCGTTGGTTGTTCCTTTTGGACTCTTCAAAAGTAACCGCAGGACCTTGGCTCATCTTCCAAGAAATACTATCAGTTTGTTAAACAATACAGCCCTTCCGAATGAGATCATAAGTTGGAACCTCTCTGATTTTTCATATTGATGTCTTCAAAGAGGCGTGGCTTGGTGATCAAAATACTCGCAATCATTATCTAGCTGATTGAAGATATCTCATGGACATTACAATGCTTAGGTTCTATATAACCCTGTTCTTTGTCAAATAAAACAATAGCGGTTGAATACCTCATCTCCTCTTTCTCTTCAGGAAGCTTTATTAGATTTAGGGTGGCCACGAGGATAAGCTATTATAGGTGATGTATTGCCCAACTAACTCAAGTGAGGTAACTGATTGCAGCTCCACAAGTCATAATAGTTTAAAAACACTAGCTTGTATTCATTTAAATGAATCATGTGGTCAAGATGTAATCTTTTCCTGCAGTAAAGTCAAAGTGAACCAATAGCTTTTTGGCTAAAATTTTAATAAACTTATACAGGGGGTGAGGCCGAGGCAAGGNTATATATATATATATATATATATGAATATATTTTACGATGGTACTTTACGAAATCATCGCTAAGAAGCTTCTTCTTTCATAATTTCTTTATATCAAATGGCAGGCGTTTTGCCCTTTAGTTGACTTCGGGCTTCACAGAGGAGGAAACATCAAGGTCACAAAAGTGGGGGGGGGGGGCAGGAACAAAAGAGCGATTCCCAAATGTTATTTATATCAAATGGCAGGCGTTTTGATAGTTATCATTAGCCCTTTAGTTGACTTCAGGCTTCACAGAAGGGGAAGAGGAACATCAAAGTGAGAAGAATAAGGGAGGGAGAATAGAAGAGTGATTCACAGATGTAAAAGAGACAGACAGACACAAAGGCTCAGATAGGGTAAGATGAGTACTGTGATAGGGGTCAAATATGACATACAGTGGGGGGTGGTGGTTGTTTGAAGTGAGAAGTCAACTGCCGGTTAATAGACTTTTTTGCCGTATGAGTATCGTTGCCCAGTTGCTCCACGTGGAGGTAAGTCTATCGTATACCCTATGTTTAAATATAAATGTTACATTTATAGTACGTGAACTGATAGTAAATAAATAGTTGTCTAAAAAATTTTATAAGTCATGTAATGAATAACGCAGTTGCAGGTCTGGGAATTGCAAGGGCTCAATTCTAGCCCACCGGCCATATTTAAGCAACTGAAATTTACCAGACAACAACCAATTGGAACCTTCATTGAGAGGTCATAAAAAACGAACTTTGAGAAAATGTCAAAAAGAACTGTTGTTAAGTGAAAATGTACCAAAACAAAATCTATTTACTTCGCGCCATCTGCAAAATGCATGGTTCCACAAGTGCTTATGGATGTACAAACTAGTTCAAAATAGCCCCAATCTAGTTCAGTTTTTTGTCATAAGTACATCTAAACTAAGTCAAACATAAACTTGATGCTGGTAAATACCATCAAGATGAAATACAAACAACCAATCAAGAGGTTTTTAAAGATTGTGGCCCATTGCTACACTTGTAAGCCAGGACTTATTCATAGTAGGCTCTATGGTAGATTCTCCTTATTTGGAATGGCCCCTATGAGATTACCTAAGGTACTGCAATGCTATAGAGAAAACAGACGTATGATGTGGAATTTGCTTATTCGGATGATGTTAAGTTGGAGATGCATATCTGCTGTGTTGTGTTTCGACTGGCAGGGAGCTTAGTCAATATATGTTCTTTCGGGCATAATTGATTGATTGAGACCTCCTGGAGGGATTGGCAGGACGTAAGGAATGATCCAGAATATTTGGCGAACCACTGCATTAGCCATACTGACGTGGTATTCCACATAAGTTACTCAAATTTATACAAAATTAGAATGTGCATTTTATCTGTAATAATAACCCAAGTAACGTAGAGTTAAAAAAAACAAGGTCATAATTAGGGTGTCAAATAAGCTAATAAAGAAAGTTTTCTTCTTTTTTAGGGTTCTAATAATAAATACTATTACAGCCTTACTTTATTAATCAAGTTATGGGAAGAAAAGTAAAATTAAAATTTTGCTTATTTATTGATCGACAACAGAAAAATTCAAATTTGAAGCGACACATTGAAAACTTTCAATAATTTCACACCCTTTTGGCATATATTTACAGAGTTACAGTTAGAATCAGAAAATTAAATTCACACTTTTCCCTTTAGATGTCTAAAGTTCAGTTGTACCAATTTAGGTAATCGAGCCATTCGAACGTTTCCTATTCGTTGAGTATCCACTTATTGAGCATTAAGATCAATCATGGGATAACACCTCTTCGATTATCGATTGTCTATTCATATCAATACTGTGAGTTCACTTTGCTCTAAAGTTAACATCGAACATGCTCACTGTATTTTAACTTTTATGTATCGGCGTTAATACATTCTTGATAAAAATTAGGACATCAAGTATTTTTTTAAATATTTATGCAAAACGAAGCGGTTTATCAAACTTTGCAATTTTCTGATTTCTACCTGTATAAATGGACTCGTATTTTCAAAAGTTGCAAAAGATTGCATGGCGACAGACTTGGAAATTAGCGTATATTTACATTTTGTTCTCATTTACGGGCATTTGGTACATTGTTTATTGGCGCATTTTAGTGTTACGACAGCCTTAATCCACAAAAAAATGATTTTGAAAAGCGATTGCAGTCAAAGACCACTTGAATGATTATTTTAATTAAGTGACAGTACAATGGGAATGAGATACAAATGATGAGCAAATATTGTTATATAATTTCAAATCTGAAAGTGCATAACATAATGCTCTCACTGGCCCTTGAGACAATCAATGTCAACTATCCTACAGATTAATGGCTCCAAGTCTTCACTGATGTGTCACACATAGAAAACCAAGCAAACATTGGTGCAGGTGTCGACTCT